>PVJA010007648.1:0-45979 GCA_004027025.1 Myocastor coypus
GTCTATAAGATTATCACATATACTCACATTCTTTTTATCTTATTTTAATTAATTAATTCATCTTATTGTATTTGATACAGGGTTTCACTACTCAGCTTGGACTTGTAGTGATCCTCCTGTTTCAGCCTCCCAGCATTGGGATTACAGGCATGCACCCACCGTGCCCGGTTTCAGTGGCCAGTACAGAGTGTCAAAGGTTGCAGCACTAGCACAGCATGTGGTACTGGGGATTGAACCCAGGTCTTTGCCCTTGCCTAGGCAGGTGATTAGACAGCTGAGCCCTTTCTGCAGCCTGACACCAGGATGATCTTCAGTGTTCACACATTGTACTCCCACTCATGTTTGCACCATCATATTGCATAGTTGTACATATTTAACATTCTGGTTCCACACTGTTTTTATTTTTATTTTTATTTTTGGTAGTATGTATTTGAAACACATAATGATTATCTTCCTTGGGGTGGGTAGGTACATTACATAACATTCATCTTAATTCTTTTCTTCAATGCCATTTCCCTTCCTATCGTTCCACACTTTTTCCATCTCTAGGTAAGCTTGGCTTTTGCAAAAGACCTCTTTCCTTTTTTACTTATATGTGTTTTGGGTTTCTCATAAAGCAGAAACCTGTAGTATTTAAGCTCATGTATGCAACTTATGTAGCTTAACATTATGGTCTCAATGTATATCCATTTTAGTATAAACAGTTCAAGTTTATCCTTTATGGCAGAGCAGCACTCCAGTGTACACGATTATCGCATTTTCTTTATTGCTTCACCTGTTGATGGCCATATAGGTGGCCTCCAAGATTTAGCTCTGATAAATTGTACTGCTATAAACATGGATATGAATGTATCATTGTAATGTAACTTTTTTTTGGGAAGATACCTAGAAGCAGAATAGCCGGGTTTAATGGGATTTCTGTTTCTAGTTATTTCTTGTATGTGTTGGTTTGTGTGTCCATATTGATATTTTGTGTGGCATCTCTATGCTAGTACACAAAGTTTGTTTATATTTCCATTGAAAAATAGAAGGGTTCTTTTCTCCTCATAGCCATAGCCTAACCAACATCTGCTATTATTTGAGGTCTTAAAGGAAGCCACAAAGCTACTTTTTTTTTTTTTTTCCAGAGTAAGATGCAATCTATGTTGCTTTAATTTGCATGTTTCCAGTGGCCAGAGATGTTGAACATTTTTTCATGTAATAATTTGTTATTTGTACTTCTACTGAGATGTGTTTATTCTTTTTTTGGAGTGTTTTCATTTGAGAGCTTTAAGTTTTTGAGTTTTAATACATCTTAGGTATTTGTCTTCTGAGGAATGGCTGGTGGAAATTTGTTCCCATTCTTGAGGGCATATCTTCACTCTGTTGGTTGTTTCTTTTGCTGAAATGAAGGTTTTTAATTTGATGTAATTCCATTTGTCAGTTTTTGGCCTTAGGTATTCATTGTTCCATCAAGGCCCTGTTCTGAAAGTCCTTGCCTATGCTATGTCTTTAAGAGTTTTATCTATTTACCTTTCAATGGTGTTTCTGTTTCAACAAGTACATCTTTGATTATTTTTGATTTTAGTTTAGTACATGAAGAGAAATACGAGACTAGACTCAGTCTTCTACATGTGGAAGTCAGTTTTCACAGCACCATTTATGAAAGAGACTGTTTCTTCCAGTGGATATTTTTGGCCCTTTTGTTAAAGATGAGACACACCTGGGTCTGTGTCTGCCCTCTGTGGTCTGTTCCACTCAGGCACATCTGGTTCTATGCCAGTACAGTGCTATTTTCATCACTGGAGCTTTGCAATACAACTTGAAGTCCAGAATTGTGCTACCTCTTGCTTTGCTCCTGTAGCCCGGGATTGTATTCATTACTCTATCTTGCTTTTGGTCCCATATATGTTCTAGGATTGTTTCTTTAGTTGGTTGCTATTGACATTTTGGTTGGGATTGCGTGATACCTGTATATCAGTTTTGGAGAAATTGCCATTTACTGTATTCTGCTTATCTAGAGATGGGGGATATCTTTCCATTTACTGATGACTTTCTGGATCTCCTTTTTTAGAGCACTAAACTTTTCATTGTAGAGGTCTTTCACTTCATTGGATAGGTTAATTCCTAAATATTTAATTTTTCTCAATGATATTTTGTATTTTTAAAATATATTTTTAGTACAGGGACCACAGGGTCTCACTACACAGAATGGACTCATAGTGATTCTACTGTTTTCAGCCCCCAAGTGTTGGCATTACAGGTGTGCACCACCACATCCAGTCTCATTGGCCAGTGCCCCAGGGGTGGGGCCTGCACTGCGTGCTGAAGATTGAACCCTGGTCCCTGTGTCTGCCTAAGGAGATACTTTAATCTGCTGAGCTATCTGGGCCAGGCCTCTCAAAGCTATTTTGAATAGTAATCTTTTACTAATTTTTTCTCAGTGAGTTCATGATTGATGTAGAAGAATGCTCCTAATTTTTCTGTGTATCCTACTACACTACTGTTTGGTTAGTAATTCTAGAACTCTTTTGAGGGAAAGTTTTGGGTCTTCTATATAACAGACTGTCTTACTTGCTATTCTCTCATTGCTGGGACAAATACCTGACACCAAAAATGAAGGAAGGGGAAAGGTTTATTTAGCTCACAGTTACTGGAGGTTTCAGTCCATACTTGGCTGGCTCCAAAGCAGAGTGACACATGGCAGAGAACAGCAGTTCATGGGAGCAGGACAGCAATAAAATGGTGACAGAGGCAACCAACCAACCAGGAAAGCAGAGAGCAAAAGAGCGAGTCTGTCTGTCTCTCTTTATGTTACATTAGACTCTCTGCCTCAGCTTATCCACCGCAGGCCACACCTATAATTCCAGTAGTACTAAGAGGCATAATCTCATCAATACTAAAACATAATTGCAGTGGATCATGAGTCAAGTCTCAAACTCCAAAAGTCTCTGCCCCATGATTGCATGTGCTTTTGGGGGGAAACTAGACACAGACCATGAAATAGACTAAGTAACTTCAAATAATGGCAACTTAAATTCCTGTTTTTCTATATGTATGCCTTATATTTCTTTCTCTTGCCTGATTGTTCTGGCTAATATTTGGAGCAGTATACTGAACAGGAGTGCTGATAGTTGACATCATTCTCTTGCCTCTAATTTTAGAGGGAAAGTTTTCTGTTTTTGCCCACTTAATATGATGGAAGTATGTGTACCATAAGCTTTTATCAGATTGAGGAGAGGTTCTTCTATGACTTTTTGTGTCTCAATTGATACGAGCATGTGATTTTTGTTCTTGCTTCCTTTTGTGTTGTATATTAGAGTTATTGGTTTGCTTGTCTTGAATCATTGTATTTCTGAAATGAGACCTGCTTTGTCATGATGGATATGATCACTTTGATTATTTATTATATTGTATTCCTTAATACCTTGTTGAGAGCTTTTGCTTCTGTAGCTATTAAAAGAGAATGATCTGAAGTTTGTTTTTGGTTGGATCCTTTCCTGGTTTTTGAATTGCAGAAATTCTAGTGAGGAATAATTTTGGGAATACTCCTTTCCTTTAAATTTCATTTGAGTTTGAAGAATACTGGTGTTAAGTCTTCTTGGAATTTGTCATGGAATTCAGTGCTAATTCCATCAGATCCTGAGATTTTTCTTAGCTGATAGATTTCTTTTGACCACTGCTTCAATTTGATAGTTATCGGGTTATTTGACAATTTTGTATCTTTTTGTCTCAGTTTTGTTAATTCATGTGTACTTGGGAATCTATTTACTTCTGAATTTTCCAAGTTTTTCAGTACAGATTACAAAGTAGTTATGAATAATCTGCTAAACTATAGTGATGCTCACTGAAATTTCTTCCTTTATTTTCTTGTAACTGTATTAAGTCTTTGCTCCCTTCTGGGAGGAATGTTGGCTAATGGTATATCTATTTCATTTATTTGTTCAAGGAACCAACTCTTTGATTCACTGATTCTTTGTGTTAATTTTTGGTCTTAATGTCATTGATTTCTCCCCTGATCTTTATAGTTTCTTTGCCTTTACTAGCTCTATGCGTGCACGCGCCTGTGTGTGTATTTTGTACAGGATCTCACTATGCAGATCAGATTCATAGTGATCCTTCTGTTTTCAGCCTCCTCAGTGTTGGGATTGCATGCATACCCCAGCATGCCTGGACTCTGTCACTGGCTCAGCATGCTCCTGATGTGGGGCCAGTGCAGCATGTGGACTGGGGATTGAACTGTGGTCTCTGCACTTGCCAAACAGACACTTTGCCCTCTTAGCTATCTTACTGGCCCACTTTTACTAGTTTTGGATTTGGACTGTTAATGTTTTTCTAGGACTTTTATTTAGGCTTGCTAAGTTTTTAGGATGTGGGCATTCTCAGCTATGAACTTAATCTTGAGAACTGTTTTCCTCATGCCACAGGTTCTTGCATGTGGTATTGACATTTGGTTCTAGAAACTGTTTTAACCTGTTATTTAGTAAAGGGTGTATTGTTTAGCTTCCATACATTTCCATGATTTCTATATTTTTCTTTTCAAAATAGATTTCTAATTTAATTGAACTATTATCTGACAGTATGCAAGGTATAAATTAAATTCTTGCACTTCGGTTTAAAATTGATTTATATTATGTTGTCTATTTTGCAAAGAGTTCCATGTGTAGTTGAAAAGAATGTCTCTTCTCTAATTTCTGGGTAGAACAGCTTGTTGATATTAAATTAAGAATTTGTCACAGAGTTTTGTTGAACTCTGATATTTAAAAAAAAATTTGGTCCAGTTCATCTATCTGTGATGGGATATTGAGATCCTCCACTATAATTGTGTTTGTTTATCTGATCTGGTATACCTGGTATTATTTTTTTTAATGAAGTTAGGAGTGGCAACACTTAGTGTCTATATGTTTATAAGTTTTACATCCTCATGTTGAATTGTACTTTTAACCAATATGTAGTGACCTTCTTTGCCTCTGCTGAGAAATTTTGGCTTGAAGTCCACTTTGAAAATAAGTTAGCTACTTCTCTTAGTTTTCAGCCTCCTGTTGTGTGGAATATAATTTCCATTCTTCAAAATTTAGTCTGGGATTTTTTAATTAGATGTGTTCCACATATCCAACATATTATTAGTTTTTTTTTTACTCATTTTACCAATCTGTGTTTCAATGTGGGAATCTAGATCATCACTTGAGAATTATTATTGAAAGATCTCGTTATTCTTGTCATTACATGATTTTTCTGTTAATAATTCTCCCCACTACTTCCTTTTTCTGCATGGTATATTCATTACACTTGGGCTTTTGGTGTTGCTGGCTTCATTGTCTCTTTCTAGCATATCTCTGAAAAATTTCTTGGAGTGCCAGTTGGTGGTCATGAATTTCTTATGGTGTTCTTTTTCATGGAAATTATTTATTCACCAATGTTTTGAAAATATTAACTTTTTTATGATAGACCAGTACAACACAGTCACATAATTATCCAAGCTATCCTGTTTGTATACATAGAGATTGTTTTCCTTTTCTTCTTTCTGTCTTTTCCCCTTTCCCTCATTCTAGTTGTTCTTTTCCTTTGAGCAGTCTCTTTCCTTTTCATAGTACTTATTTATTTTTGCATTTTAAAAATTTTTATTTATGTTTTTATTTTTATTTTTATTTTTTTTTAGGGAAGGATCTACAGGGTGTTCAGGTTCTCACTACTAGATGGACTCAGCGATCAACCTGTTTACAGCCTCCTGAGAGCAGGAATTGCAGGTGCACCCCACTACAGCAAGTTTCCATTGTCATCTCAATGTGCACTGGGGGATTGGACCAGCATGGCAGGCCTGGGGCATAGTATCTATTGTACGTGTCAGATTTCATTTACTCTCAGCTGCTTACACTAGGGAGACAATATAGTGTTTACGCATGTGAATCTGATTTATTTTACCTATGAATATGGTCTCCAGTTGCATTCACTTGCCTATAAGAGCTTTGAATTTATCCTTTTTATAATTGAGTAATACTCCATGGTATAAAAATGCCACACCTTTTTATTAATTCCTCATTTGATGAGCATTTGGGTTGTTTCCAAAATTTAACTATGGCAAATTGCGCGGCTATAAATATGGGTACACACGTATTGCTGTGGTGTGATGTTTTCAGTTCTGGAAAAATACCCAGAAGGGGAGTAGCTGGATTGAATGGGACTGCAAATTCTAAGTTTTTGAAGACTCTCAACATTTATTTCCATAGTAAAGGTACCAATTTGCACTCCCACCTACAGGGTAGAGGGGTCCTTTTTCCATATATCCACTCCAGCATTTGTTATTGGCTAACTTCTTGATGATAGCCATTCTTTCTGGGGTAAAAGGGAAGAAGCTCAGTGTTCTTTTAATTTTAATTTGCATTTCTCAAATGATCAATGTTATAGAGCCTTTTTCAAATATTCATTTATTGAAATAAACAGTTAATGCTTAAACTTTTTTCTTTTTGATTTTTTTACTAATTTTGCATGCTTATATCTGATAATCTGACCTAATTTTAAGACAGCAATATGCAATGTCACAACCATTGTTGAATTCCTATCATTTTGCTTAGTGAAATTCTGTACTATCTCTAATATTTTCTTTAGCTGTTTTTAAATTTTCTTAAACAGAAAGTTTTGAAGCTTTGCTTAGAATTTTTTTAAGGCTTGTAACACTTTACTCCATAACTGTCTTTAAAGTTTGCACTGAGAAGTCTGCTACAATTCTAATGTGTTTATTTGCATAGGTTATTTGCTATTTTTCTCTAATAACTTTTAAATTCTTTCTTTGTATTGTACATTTGGGAGTTTTAGCTGATAAATCAGGGAGAAGTTCTCTTAGAGTTATGGTTCTTGGGGTTCTATATGCTGTCGTTAACTGTATGTTAAGTTTTCTCCATATGTTTGGTAATTTTTTCTATTATTTTAATATATAGGTATTATGTGCCATTTGTGGTATCTTCTGGTTTTTAACTAATTCTAATTAATTCTATTTTATTTTATTTATTTTTTGACTTATTTCTTTTGTCATTTTTATTTGTTTTAATGAAAAAAAAAGATAAAATAGCAATGACACAGTTTCAAAACAAGTTAGTAGGATGGTTACAATAAGTAGTACCATGCATATTGTTGTCTTCATAGTAGTTATTCAGAGGACAAAATACAGACCTGATATCTTTTCTAAACAATATAGTACAAACTTATATTCTCCGTAAACTAAGGGAGAGCAGCTATATATCTATTCTAACTCTCTTGGATATATATATATATATATATATATATATATATATTAATGTTTCTAATACTAGGAGAAAATATACCATCTTTTATAATTAGATTGTAAGTCAAAGATACAGTATGAATCATAATACAAAAAGTATAATTAAACAATATCCAGAAAATTAATTAAATATTAATTACAATTAAATATTTCAAAACAATATTCCAAAATTCAAATCAAATCATGATTTAAACTTAGAGGCCAGAATGTTGTCATATGTACATATGTTGTCATATGTCATATGTTATCATATGTACAAATCTTTAATCAGTGGTTAGTACCTACAAAGATATCATCTAAGAAGAGGTCTCCATGGTAGAAAAGAATTACTAAGAATGAAACATATCATAAATACTGGAATGGTAAATATATGACCAGAATTTCTAACAGTTTGGGCATAGGATATTACACAGAGTTCTAGTATGTTGTGGACATGGATAGTGTCCATGATGTTTACTGGTGGCCAGCTGTCACTTTTGGAACTGAAGTATTGCTATTACCTTGATATCCACCCTTTAGACCCAGACAGAATAATGACTCATATGGTGCAGGAGAATATGCAAATATATCCATTTGTAGAATATGCTGTTGGATATATTCTGTTACTGTATATATATATATATATATATATATATATATATAAAACAGTTGAAAGACTGCTTTTGTATGCCTCTTTTGTATGCATGATTTGGTGGGTTCTTTCCATTGTCCTTCATGGAGTTGTGGTCATTTTGATCACTCTCTAGAATGTCTTCTAGTAAGCTGTGCAGGGTTGGATTTGTCATCATGAAATTCTTTAGCTGTTCTTTGTCCTGGAAGTATTTGACTTCTCAATTGAACTTGAAAGACAGTTTTGTAGGGTATATCAGTCTGGGCTGGAATTTGTTTTCTTGTAAGACTTCAAGAACTTTGCTCCATGTTCTTCTTGACTTGATGGTTTGAAAAGAGAAATCTTCCATTATTCTGAGGACTTTTCTTTTAAATGTGATCTGTTTCTTTTCTCTATCAGCATTTAGTATACTATTCCTGTGCTGAATTTCTGAGATCTTGATTATTATATGTCTGGGTGTATTTTTAATTAGGTTGATGTTATTTGGAATTCTATAAGTTTTGGTTACTGGATATCAAATTGTTTCCTTGCATTTGAGAAGTTTCCTGCTATTACTGCCCATATTCTTTTTATATCATTTGTACAGACTCCTTCTTTCTCATTGATGCCTATTAGTCTCACATTGTTCATCTTTGCATCATGTTGCAGATGTTGAATTATTTTTTCTTGCATCCTAGTTATTTTTAAGAGATCTTTTCTTCCCTCTTCAGTAGCTGCAATGGTGTCTTTTAGGTCTGAAAGTGTATTTTCCCTTTCATTGACACAGTTTTTCTAGCTTGTGATTGAGATTTTAATTTCCTATATAGCACTTGGAATCTGCTTCACACATTCTATTATTTTCCTATATTGCTCATTCAAGGGTTCCATCATTTTTCTGTTCTCTATCTTTTATCAGTGTCTTCATTAAAAACACTTAGTACTTCTTTTGTTATAGATATTATTTCTTTTTTTACTTGAAAAAATATTTCCGATCGGATTTCCTCTATACCTTTCTGCAGTTGTTTCTTTACTTCAGATGCTATTATTTCAGAGATTTCAGGTGTGTGATTTCCAATTTCTTCTATGCTATTGTCTCCTATGTTTGTTCTGAGTGGGCTCGGGGCCTAAGAGCACATTTTGGTCCTTCTCTTTGTCATTTTGTATAGCCCTGTCTTCTGACCTTTGGTGTAGAGCTTTGTTAGGGTTCTTACTTTAGCACCAGATCTGGATCTACCAAGTTCAAACTCATTCAGGTGGGTGTGGCTTGGTTCTGGCTGCTGTGCTCCACGTCTTCTTGCTACAGCCCTTGGAGGTGAACGTGCTGTGCTGCTCTGGCTAGATGTTCTGCTCCTGGATCAGCTAGGTGGAACTTGTCTCTAGTCTCTCTGTAGGGAGTTCTGTGACAGTTTTCCACACTGGGCCTCTCTGATGGATGAAGTTCCACTCACATGCCGGGCTTTGTTGCTTGGCCAAATGAGTTTCTGGTGGGCCCAGGGTGGTCTCACTCACATGTAGGGCCTGGTTTCTGTGTTGAATGACTTTCTGGCAGACTCAGGCCAGTCTACCTCATACACAGTTCCTAGTTGCTCGGTTGAATCTCTAATTAAATTTAGGTTAGTCTTGTTTGAGAAATCTAGAAGAGGTATTAAATGCATTGTTTTAAGAGCTGATCTTTTACTTATTCATTTATTCAAATGAGAAAGAAATAGCAATGATACAGTTTCAACACAGGTTTGTAGGACAGATATAATAATTAATATATTGTATATTGTTGTCTTCATGGTAGTTATTCAGAGTATAAGATGCAGACATGATATCTTCTCTGAAGAATATTAGTACAACTTTTCTTATTGAACTAAGAGAAAGTAGCTATATATCTGTTATGGTTTGTGTATAGGTCCTACCCCCCAAAGCCTCATGTAGTCATAGGCCAGATTCTGGAATTTGTGATGTGGGTTTTGGTGCTGCATCTCCCCTGGGGCAGGTGATTTGCATTTTTAATGTAAGGACAGTAGAGAAGTTAACTGCTTGAGCAGCTGCTACGCTTCCCTTTGCTTTTGCTCTTTTCCTGCCACCATGAAAGGTTGCCCTCTGCTATGTGCCACTCTGTCTTGGAGTAGCTGAACATGGACTGAAACTTTCAGTAACTGTGAGCTAAATAAACCCTTCGTTCCCTTATTTTGAGTGTCAAATATTTGTCCCAGCAATCAGTGAAGAGTAACTAAGACAGAATTTGGTACCTCAGGAGTGGGGTCATTTCTGGGACTAACCTGACCATGTGAATTACAAGATTTTGTGAATGGCTTATGGGAAGATATGGGAAAGGTTTGGAGAGGTCCTCTACTTGCAAAGAGCTAGAAAAGCTTTGGCTCTTCAGTAGGGGAGATTCTGGTCACAGCTCAAATCAGAAGAGTGCCTGTAAAGACCAGGCTAGGGAGGTTTCTTCTGGCAAGGACTGCAATGGTTATTAGACTCCAGATGATTTTTTCTATGGCTTGGTTAATAGTCTGTCTGAATTTTGCTTGTGTTCAGAGACTTCACTTGAGCCTGAGTTTAAGCATGGTGGACTGATTAATCTTTCGAAAGGTATTTCAAAGCAGCCTAATATGGGGTGGTGGCATGGCTGTTAGTGGGGGCTTTTAGCCAGACTTGTGTTTCGAATGAAGTGCAAGGAACCCAGCAGGATGGCTCAAAATATTGTGAGTTTGGCCAGAAAGGAAGTGTCAATAAAACTGTGGACTGCAAAGATAGAGCTGGGAGGATTTCCATTGCTGGCAAGGAGCAAGAGAATGGAAAAGATGGCCTGAGGGCATCACAGGAGGTGTCAGGCCTCTACCTTTTGCAGTTTCAGAATTGCAAAGGTCAGGGACTTTGCATTGAGGGGAAAGCAGCTGAGCCCTTTGTTCCAGAATGGTGGCTGCACCAGGTTCCAGAATGCTGCTGGCATGGAAAATTTGTTCCTTGGAATCAAGGTCAGAGTGCTCAACAATCAATGCACCTGATTCCTACAGCCAAGAGAAAGGAAAGGCTGGCTACTGCTTGAGCTGGCAGCAGACCTTGGCATCATCCACATGGCAGTGGTTTTAGGTGCTTTGGGAATGCAGGAGTTCTGAGGTTAAGAAGGCTTCCATCTAGATTTCAGGAGAAGGCCTGGGAGACCAGGCAGTGTACCCTTTAGCGTACACTATGTAATGCTGTGAATGACAGGCCTATTCAGAGGAAACCCCAGAAATTTGGAAAAGCCAGGAATATGGATCATCTAAGGGAAACTGCAAAGAGGGAGCAAAGCCAACCTGAGAGAGAAGCCATGAGAGCTACAACTACCAGGAATGCCATAGGGTCAGAGCCACATGGAGCTTACAATTTGCCACAGGTTGCTTTGAATATTCCACAAGGTTCATTCCCTGGTCCAGCTCTGAGACAGAAATTGAGACTGGGAGTGGTGGTGTACACCTGTAATCCCAGCTCTTGGGAGGCTGTAAATAGGCAAATCACGATGAGTCCAATCTAGTAGTAAGACTCTGAACACTCTGTAGACCCTTCCCCCCCCCCCCCCCCCCCCACACACACACAAAAAAGATAAGTTTATTTCTGCTGGCCACACTTGGCCACACTTTCAAATAGATTTTTCATATAGGATTTAATGTTTGCCCTGATGGATTTTGGACTTGTGCTGGTCCCAATGCTTGGTATCCTGCTGTGTGTACCTTCTGGAATGGTAATGTTTATTTTGTGCCTTTGAATGTTAAATGTGTTTAGTTTTCATTTGTATAGGGGCTCACAGAGACTTGGGACTTGGACTTTTCAGCAATGCTGAAACTGTTGGGACTTTGGCAACTCTTTGAGATGGGCTAAAATGTCTTTTGCATAAAGGGATGTACATAAGTCTTTGGGGGTCCAGGAGTAGAATGTTATGGTGTGTGTATAAGTGTCCCTCAAAAGCCTCATGAAGTCATGGAGGAGCTTCTGGAATTTGTTATTGTGGGTGTGGCTGCTGCACCTCCCCGGGGGCAGGTGGCTTGCATTTCAATGTAAGGAAGGAAGATAAATTAGCTGCTTGAGCTGCTGCTACCCCTCCCTTCATTCTTGCTCTTTACCTGCGGCCATGAATAAACCTTTCCTTCCCTTATTTTGAGTGTCAAGGATTTGTCTCACCAATGAGAGAAATGAGAGAAGAGTAACTAGGACAATAGCTATCCTAACATACATATATATATATATATATATATATATATATATATGTATATATAATCTTCATGGCCTCTATATTCTCTTGTTTTTAAGACAGTGCTGAGTAACTGGTCACAGACATTAGCCCTATTTTCCATTATGAGACTCTGTCCTTCTATTGGTTATTTCTGTTGGCCAGGGCTTGCATGTTAGCTCAGTAGTTTAAGTGCCTGTGAAGGCAATCCAGTCAAACATGGGGGACTGGGGTTCAATCTCCAGACCCATTCTTAAGGCAGACTGAGTCAGCCAAAAAAAAAAAAAAAAAGTCTTTTTCCTTTGGGACCAGCCAAATAGCTCAGCAGATTACAGCACCCACAAGCAGACACAAGGACTGGGAGTTTCACTCCCTGGGTCAGCTTTGAGACAGCAATTGAGACTGGGCATGGTGGCATGAACTTGTAATCCCAGCTCTTGGGAGACTGTAAATAGGCAGACCACTATGAGTCAGATCTAGTAGTAAGACCTTGAGCACTCTGCAGACCCTTCCCCCCAACACCAAAACAGGATAAGTTTATTTCTTCTTGCCATACTTTGAATAGATTTTTCATATCCTTGATTTTTGATTGGTTCCTTTCATGGATTCTAGTTCTCTGCTAGCATACTTATTTATGTATTGTCTTTTTTCTTTTTCTTCTTCTTCTTCTTTTTTTTTTTTTTCAGCTCAGCTAGTTGTTTGTTAACATCTTTTGCTTTATTTTATTTATTTATTTATTTTTTTGTTACATTCATTTTCTGTTTAGGCATATCTTCTTTGAGTTGTGGAACTTCTTTCATTTCCTGGAGGGACCATACAATGCCACTAATTACTGGTTCTCAATTTTTGTTTTTCCATCTGTTCTCTCCACTTCCTCCATAATGCTTTAAAACTCAGCTGTCACTGTGGGAGAAAAAGGGTGTGAGACCATCAGTCCTTTGGGAAGTTGATCTTGAATATGGTTACTTCTTTAAGTGAAAATATGTTAAAGAAAGTGTTTTCAGAGTGTGCTTATGGGGCCACTGTGGAATAATTTGCTTATTGCCTCATACTCTTGTTCTAAAATGCTGTGCTATTTCCATATTCTTTAGTATTTTTTTTAAATCTCAGCAGAAGACTGAGTTTTGTAGAAGAAATGGCCAGCCAGTGTAAAGGTAACCTGTAATGAAATCCTTGCCATGTTTCAGTGAATAAGCCTCCAAGGAAGGACTACTTAAAGTAGAACTGTATAAAATGCTAAATAATACACTGCTCTGCATAATCTACTACCTTCTTAGGAGAGGACTGAATGACTCATTGTGGAGCTTTCCATCTTTGGGTTTCCATAGCCTGATGTCCGGATCAAAGTGTAGGAAAGACTGGCTGACTCTGTGCTCCCCTGCATCCTAGGTTTCTTTTCCTGGATCTCCTGTGTCCCATGATCCCATCCCCACTGGCCATGAAGTGCAGAGACATGAAAGTCTTTTAGTAGCATTGTAAATTGAAGGGAAGATGGTGATGTTCTGAAGAAAAAAAAGTGAATATGGACTCGGAAGCCAGCATTTAGTGCTACAAGCTGGTTTTTGTTAACTAGCGGTTTTATTGTTTTTTAATTTCATTTTGATTTTTTTGAAGAGTTGAAAATAAAATCGAGAACAAAAATGAGAAACAAAGACTGAAACAGGGTAACATACAACAATACATATGTATATATACATATATATATATATGTATATATATATATATATGGATTTTTAAAACAAGAATAGATGATTCACAATATTATCTAGTTTTGTCGTTGAATCTGTTGCTCAGATTAACATATACTTGTATATGACTGGACTTATGGTTAAGTATTACTGCTTGCTTTCCAGAATCCTTAAATTTTTATTCTTGTCTCCCTTTTTACCACTTAAAATTTTATTTTAAAGATAGTACAGTAATAATTGATATAACAGTAGAAACAGTACACACGTAGAAGATCAACATGACAAGTATTCAAGCGTGGCTTTTGTATTACACATTGCTGCCCTTGATGTAGTTGCTTAGACTGCAGGTGTTAGCATACAGAGTTAGTCAAGGTGAAAATTCTGCAAATTAACTGCTATTTTTTTTAAACTGATGGAAAACTCTTAGTGTAATCATTTCAGTAAAGGTTTTATATATACTTATCACATGCTATTGGTGTTTGCATAGCTTTCTGTGGAATGAGGAGAAGAAATGCCGAAAAGGAGCCTTTCAGCTAATGAGTTCAGTATTTTCAAGACTTTCTTTGCCATGCTGTCCCCATACTCTTTTCTCCTTTGCTAGAAGGTGCTCAGTTGCATGCACCGTAGAACATTCAAAATAAGTCAGGTTAGAAACAGCATCTGATGATTACTAAGTGTGAAGAAAATCTTTATCATATTCATATTTTTAGTGGCAGCGTTCCTTAGTGGCTTTTAATGCTTCAAAGAATTCTCAAGGAAATATTCGTTACTTAACCACGTAGCCAATTCCAAAATTTAAAACATCCTTTAGAGCAACATTGCTCAATCTTGAACATAGTAAATTTTGGACTGGATAATTCCAGGCAGCAGAGCCCTTCTCTGCACTGTAGGATGTTAAACAGCATACCAGGACTCCACCTGCTAAGAACCTCCCTACTAGAGAGAGCAACATTCCTATCAGCTCCACCGCTAAAAGTGTCTATAGAAATTGTCTTATATCTCTTTTGTCAAGAAACATCACTCTGGTGTTTAAACTGTTTGATAAGTGATTGCTTAAACAGGAGCAGGTGTTGATAAGACAAAACAGACACTCTAGAACTTACACATAAACAGCACCCATTGTTCTATTATTTTCCTATCTAATTTGTAATTTGATAAGGTACAAGTTTTAAAATTTTATTTAGAGTTGATGATAAAAAAGGAATAAGATTTAAGTATAAGATGGCAACAAAAGATGAAATAGAGATCAACTAAGGCTTAAATTTATTTTTGGTAAAATAAAATAATTATTTGATTCAAGGCGAAATTAATCCGGTTAGCAGTTTTTACCTCTTCATTGTAAAATTATGGATTCTAAAGCCTATAGGACTCATAGTAATTAGTAGTAGAGTGCTAGAGTGAGAAGACTGGAGCTTGGTCAGTGGATTTGTGTTCCTTCTTTCTTAGCTGATTAGCCTAAAAAACTGTAATACACATGCATGGCTTCATTACAGAAAACCTATAGTTAATTACAGCATTAAGTAAAAAATAGAAGTAATCTGGGAATTATACATAGTAACATATGGAAGTTGACTTTAAAAAGTTTTCTCTTTTGAACTACAATTCCATGGAGAAATGTGTAATTTTAGAGCTAGGGAGAGAAAATACATGATGATCCTAGGGAACCTTGTGGTGTAGAAAAATTGTGTGTGTGTTAGAATATGCTAAAAGAACATAAGAGTCAACCTAAAAGAATTCTCTTTTTCTCAAACCAGAGAAATTTGAGCAATAAAATAAATAAAAATATGATCTAGTTATATGTTAAAGAATAAAATAAATATTTAAGAGTTTATAATGATACATATAAATCATCAAATAAATAAATAAATACATGGGGGATAAATGATAAATCTTTATAGGAGAATTTCAACTAGTAAATATAGGAAGACCAAGGAAGTTGGAAAAAAGAAAATAATATTTCAGTAATAATTGCTGTAAGCATGGTTCCTTAATTAATGCTAAAATTAGTGGCTGAACAATTAGAGAACAACAGGACATTTGTCTAGCCTTAAAGGTCTTTTCCAAAATATTTAATTGATTAATTACTGTAGTGAATTTAAAATATGTTTACAGATCTTCAATACTCCTTTCATCAGCAGGAATTTAAGATCCCTCATTAGACTGGCAGGCTAGAGTTAGTGGACTGGTGGTGAATATAATCTGCAAAAGTAAAAAAAATAGTGACTTTGGGATGAAAAACTTTGGGGACACTACTGCAACATGTAATAAAACTTAGTATACCTAATGATAAATCATGGTAATTAGCCAACCCCAAATATGATACAATGAGGAAGAAGTAATTCCTCTCCATGGTTTATTTCCCTCCACCTCTAGAATGTCAGTTTAATTGTGAAAGAATATCACAAACGTCTATATTGAGTAATGTTCTGCAAAACAATGGCTAGTCCTCTCTGATAAAGTTAAAATCATGACTAACAACGAAAGAGTGGAAGTGTCACAGATTCGCAGAGACATCAGTTGGTTAGCTAAGGGTTGTATCAGTGTTAACTTCTTAGTTTAGGGAGATGTACCACTGCTATTTTAGACAGTAACATCAGAACAGGCAGAGAAGAGGTTATAGGGAAAATCTTTATAGTATCATTGTAACTTTTCTATAAAGGTACTATTATTTCAAAATTAAACAGAAAATAGAAAACTTAAAAAGTCCCCTTTAAAAATATTTACTGCTTATAAATGCAAATCTCTTTGGGTAACAGTGAATATAATCTAGAAATGTTTACTCACAGCCTAGCAAATTCATTTTTTGAGCGCACTAAAAATGTGCTCATGCTCCATATCATTACATGCTATATAAATGTAAATCAAAACCACACTGAGAATAACACTTTACATCCATTAGGTTAGCCATTACAAAAAATCCTCAAAAGATAACAAATGTTAGTGAAAATATGGAAAAATTGGAAGACTTGTGCCCTGCCGGTGGAAATGGTGCCACCGCAATGATATAAAGAAAACAATATAAAGTTTCCTTTATATATTAAAGAGTAGAACTACCACATTATTAAAAAAATTCTACTTTTGAACATATATCCAAATCAACTGAAAGCAGAGACTTGAGAGTATTTATATACCCATGTTCATACAACAAGAAGCATTCTTTGCAAGAGATGAAATATGGAAATATTTCATTGCCCATAAGCGAAAGAAAAGGTAAATGAAGTGTGCTGTATACATACAGAAGAGTGTTATTCAGAATTAAAAGACAATGAAGTAGTGATTTGTGTTGCAACATAGACAAATCTCAAAGACTTTAAGTGAAATAAAATAGTCAAATAATGACAAATCTTTGTGGTTTCCCCCATCTAAAGAACCTAGAGTAGCCAAATTCATAAAGGAAGGTTGGATGCCAGAGATAGCAGGAAGAGGAAGTGGAGTTATTATTTAAATGATGCAGGTTGTCAGTATAAGATGATGGAAAGTTTGTTGAGATGAGTAATGTTGAGGACTACACAGCATTGTAAGTGCATTTAAAACCATTGAGCTTCACACTTAAAGATGATCAATGTGTAAAACCTTCGAGCTTTACATTTAAAGATGATCAATGTGACACATTAAGTTATATTTTACTATGATAAAAATCAGTCAAGAAAAGACATATTAATAGGATAAATATGATATTCTGTTTATAACTTACAGTATATTATCAATTATCTCAAAGTCTCTAGGGTCAATGCTTTGCAAGATTCTCTTGAGGAATAGGATACAGAAGCTCAGTTGAACAATGTTTCCTAACTACCCATTGTTCAGACGTCTGTTGATGAAAAGACGCAAGCACAGTCAAGCCCCAGACTGCTGACATGATTTTCCTGTGGTTGTCATTGGTGAAATAGAGTTTGTTAAATTTGGGGGGCTTATTGTGGCAAATTGAAGCCCGTGTCATGTTTAGCATTCAGATTTCATGGACCTGGTCTTGATATTGATAATGCTGGTGAGAGCAGCTGCAGGGCGATGTGGAGATGCTATGGCTGTTGACCTCCTGCTAGGAGCAGACTGTTGCTTGACATCTCTGAAATGTTTTACAATTAATCTTGCTCCATATTCTGTTGTGATGGTGAGACTCAGCTCTGGCCATTTGCAATACCATGAATTATTAGCATAAGTAGAAACTGCTCGCCATCCATGTTTGCTGTGTTCTTAACCTTGCAGTTTTTACTTTCTTGACAGCTAAGCATTATATATATATATATATATATATATATATATATATATATATATACATACATATTAAGCATTTTTAATGTTCTTTAGTGACGGACATCTCTCGATGTGAATCACTTCATCTGACTCGCTCTGTTTAATCTTGACTCTAAAATGAAGGGTTGGGTGTGATGTTGCCTGTGGTCACCTGTGGCAACTATTCTTGATGCTTAAGACTGTTTTCCTGATATACTAGACACAGTCAAACCATACATTTGTTGCTCTATAAATGACCCTAGAAGGAGTTAGCAAATGTTCTCTAAAAAGGACCAGGTAGTAAATATTTTTGGTTCTGTGGACCATATGGTCTCTGGCACTATTAGCTCTGCTGATGAAGTGCCAAAGCAGTCACAGACAAGGGGGAAATGAACAGGAGTAGCTGTTACAATATATTTATAAAAGTAGAAGTGGACCAAATTTGGCCTTTAGGCCATGGCTTTTACACCTAACATAGGGTTTTTTTTTTTTTTTTTCCTCATCTCCCTTTGTTTAACCACAGAATTCAAGATTATTTACAAAAATTTCTTTTGGACCAAGGATAAAACTTAAGAAAAAATCTGTTAAACATTTTATTCTCAAAATATACAGGAAAAATTAATGGAAATGTTTACTAATATCTAGTTCAGTGGAAGTCATGTAGGATATACAAAGTTATAGACAAATAAGAAGAGCAATTTTCATAAAAAGAATCAAAATTCTTTTTACTGTATTTTCTAAATGGAAAATGTGACACTAGTAAGGAATGATTACTTTGCTATTTTTTATTATTCTCAATTTTGTCAATTTAATCTAAATTCCAAAACTTCTAGATGCAATGTCTCATAATCCATATGCTCAAAATCCTTTTGTATTATATGCTTTTTGACCAAAACTGATTATATTTTCTACTAAATACTTGCCCATGTACTATTGGTACATCTAAGCTGATAGAAATGGTTACTCTAAACCAAGTATGAAAACACAGTTTGGCATATATAGAGATTTGCTTGTTTCTTGTATGATATTTCTACATTTCTATTAATGATAAAGCATTTCTACCTTCTTAGTTTACGTTCATTGACTCCATGTTTACTGAGCCCCTGCTATAAGCTAGCACTACTTGTGAATCAGATTCAGGTGCTTGCCATAAGTTGATGAAGAAAGTATATAAAGATCTCTGTACTCAGGGAGCTTCCTTTGGACAGGCAGACATAGGTCATAAGTAACACATACAATAAGATGTCTTGTGTAGGATGCTAGGTGCTAAGAATCACAGAGTAAAGAAATGAAATAGAGTAATGGAGAGTGAACAGCACTGCTGATATTGTAGGAATGTGTGTACGCGTGTGTGTACACATACATGGGATGGGTAGGTGTTACTTGTAGATAGGCTGGTACTTAGTATTAGATTAGCAGGCCAGCCTCACTGAGGAGGTGAGATTTGATTTGAGCAAAGACATGAAGGTGGTGAAGGAATGGATAAGAACTTTCCAGACAGAGCCCCAGTTACAAGGAAGATGCTTGCCTGTGGCATTCTAGGATAAGCAAGGAGGCTCACAGGATGGCCTCACTGAGTGATGCTGGAGTTGTAGAAGAGGTGGTTGGTCTGGTACTGAGGCCTGATCATAGATGGCTGTGAAGTCCACTTTGAAGTCATTGATTTTTACCCTTGTTGGGTTGGGGAGATACTGCAGGGTGGTGAGCAAAGCAGTTAAACCAAAAGATTTCTAAAAGAGAAAAAAAAACATTCTGAATTTCAAACAAGATAATAGGAAATTAACAATGGTTATATTGCGTATTGTTATTTTCTGAGAAGTTGCCAGATGACAACATATAGCAAGCAGGGGCTGGAGAGATACCTTGGTGCTCTAGGCACTTGCCTGGCAGGCCAAGGTCTTGAGTTTGATTCCCAGTATTCCAAGCAGTGCTGGATCTGAAACTGGGTGTGGTGGCACATGATTATTATCCGAGTGCTGAGGAGGCTGATCCAGGAGGATCACTACAAGGCTGAACTGTGTAGTGAGACCCTGCGCTAAAAGAATAAAGGTTAAAAAAAACGATATAGGGACTTAAAATGGGTCAAACAATATAAGCAGAAATCATTCCTTTCAAAGAATACAAATTACTAGTATAATTATCTTCATATATATATGAATATGTATTTTCCTGTCCTTCCCCCATCTCAGTTGTTCTTTCATTTTGAGTAGTTTCTTTCCCTTTCACAATATCTATTGCACATTTTGGATCTTATTTATTCTATTTCTCACAGTAGGGAGACAATACAATGCTTGCACATTTGAAGCTGATTTATTTTATTTATGAGTATCGTCTCTAGTTGCATGCATTTATCTATAAAAAATTAGAGTTTATCTTTCTGTGTAGCAGAATAGTAGTCCATTATATAAAAATACCACACCTAGGGCTGGTCAGATGGCTCAGTGGATTAATGAGCCTGCTTAGGCAGATGCAGGGGCTGGGGTTCGATCCCCAACTTGCCATGTTCTTCCTGCCCCTGGCGTGCACTGAGACTGTGACTGAGACTGGGCATGGTGGTGCATGCCTGTAATCCCAGTTCTTGGGAGGCTGAAAAACAGAAGGTGTCAAAAGAATATCTCTTCTGATCTCATAATAGTAGACTTTCCTGAACCTGTCTGTGCCTTGTGCTATTCTGGCAGGAGGCATCACTTTATGCATATCCCATTGTCTTACTTCTGTCTGAAACTCATGATTGAGGAGATCACTGTGACTTGTAAGACTTGTGCTGCTTCATTTTCCAAAGAAGAGTAAGTACTTAGGTTATTTGAATTGGATCTTAATTTTGCTCTTAGAGAAAAACCTCAGAAAACATCTTGCTGCCCACAGCAATGAAAATAATCATTATCAATTACATCTGTGGGAGTTTGAGTGTAAATAAATGCTAGATACTTAATAAGATATTGTTATATCCACCCTTACTATTTTAGAATTTATTCTGTGTGGGAAACTGCTGGGAGCTCCACATGTTGTTCTGCAAATCCTGACAGCACTTTGCAAGCTATTAACTGTTTTGAATACATGGAAAGTCTGAAGTCCAGCAAGGCACTCAACTTGCATAAATTCAAATAGATTCTTAGAAGTGTGGCTGAGATTCCCTCAGTGCTGGACCTTGCTGTCTTAAAAGCCTATGTTTTCTATTTTTGCTGCCTCCTAACCCCAGAGATTTAGATGAATGATGTTTTTATAACTTGTTGATTCAATAATTGTATTGATTTAGTGTCTCCTATTGGTTAGAATCTGGGTTGGCTTGACATTGGAGTATAAAAAAATTGATTGATTGGCTGATTAAATGATTATGGACTGCTTACGATATTCACAGACGTGTGCATGATCACAGGATGACAAAGATAAATGTCTTCTGGGTTTGAGGAGAAACAACTGCTTCTTGAATGCCCTTGACAGTTATGTTGGAATATTGTTAGATAAAAAGCAGGTATCTCAATGGCAAGTTTCTGTTGGGTTGGGGGTCCCATTTCATGTAGCAATTTTTTTTTTGTCTTTTTGAGACAGGGTCTCACTATGCAGTTGAGGTTGGCCTTGAGCTCACTTTTGTAGCCCAGGCTGGTCTCGAACTTTCACCGATCATCCTGCCTCAGCCTCCCGAGTGCTGGGATTACAGGCATGCGCCATCATGTAGCAATTTTTAAAATGTATTAATCAAAGTAATGAGACTTGGAATTTCAAGATTGTATTTTAAGAATTGTTTCAGGTGAGCTATCTTAAGTGTAAGTTACAACGTACTAACATAGCCTCATTTGAATCCTTATTTTCATGACTACCATATATATATATATATATATATATATATATATATATATATATATTTTTTTTTTTTTTTTTTTTTTACATTATTTCTTGTTTGGGTCCTAAATACTATGCCCTATGCAATGAATTTTGGGAAATACTCCAGTTGTATTCCAGTCTTATTGTGTTATCACCTAGGATTATATAAATCACTATTTAAGATCCTAAACATTTATGGTTAAGAGAGTATTTTAATCACTGTTCTTTTCAGTGAGACACAATACCTGCCACCAAAAATTAAAGAAACTGAAGTCTATCTTGGCTCATGTTTCACTCCAGAAGTTATTGGCTTTAAGGTAGCATGACACAGTACCAGGGCAGGGCAGCTGGGAAACAAGAGAGAAAGAGAGGATCCAGGAAGGGAGATGTATCCTTCTGGGCTACTGTTGCCATGACCCACATTTTCTGACCATATCTCACCTCATAACAGCAAGTCAGCCATAAAAAGCTCCTGTGTTGCAATTGCCCTCCGAAAGCTCTGGCCTTAAGCAACACGAGGCTGTTGGGGACCTCTAGATATAAATCGCAGTATTCCAGCTCTGACTCCCAGTGACTCATACACATCTCTTTATGCATCATGAATTCTCTAAAAGTTGCCAGAGTCTCAACAATTTCAGCATTGCTGAAAAGTGTTCACTTAGCATCTCCCTTGAGACTTAAGGCAAACTGTTAGCTGTGAGCCCTTGTAATGATCAAAAATAAAATTAAATAATTCCACTATATAATAGCATAGATAAACACTTCCACTATAAGAGGGAGAAAGAGGGGAACCAAAAGTCAGGGGAACCAAAGTGAGACCAAAACCTAGCAGGGCAAATATGAAGTCCTGTTGCTCTATATCCAACACTCTGAACAAGCTTCAATGAGATGCACACTCTAAAGGGCTTGGGCATCCCCAAGACTACAGCTCTGTTCATGCTTGTAACCCTCATGGTTTCTGGACTGGGCATGCTTTGCTCACTCCTTGTGGCTTTCCTCACCTATCCCACATTTCTAGCTTCTCTAACTTCGGGGGGGTCTCCACTTCACTTCTGTTTTTCCTTCCGCAGCTTCATGCACTGCCTTCTCAGGGGCTCACTAACTGGTCTCCCAGGCTTCCTTCTGAAATCTGGGTGGAGATATTTTAGATCTCACAACTTAGCATTCTACCTGCCTATAAAATCAACACCAGGTGGGTGACACTGAGGTCTGCCTCTGACTCTGACAATAGCTTGGTCTTTTTGCATAATAGCTATTGAGTACTGTAAGTACTTGGATGCTTGAGCACTGTGGTCAGAGTCTCAAGACACCAAATCTTTATGTGGCTATTTTTTAGAGTACAGTATCCTGGAGCTCTCTTGTCAAAGCAAAGCCCTTTGCTTTTGCTGTTTTTTAGTTTGTGAAGGATGGGGCCTTGCTGGTTCCCCAGATGGCCTGACTGCCTCCTTTCTACTTTCCTGTTGTAAACTACATGACTTCTTTTTAGTACAACAAAACTCTCCTTTGCTCCCAGTTTACGAGCCTTGACTCTACCAAGCTTTCTTTCTCATCAAACTCAAAGCGTGTGAAATCTTTCAGCTGTGCAGTTTGCTCTGTATTTTCAAAATAGTGTCTGCTAAATGTCCCCAACCATACCCATGCCACGGATTTAATTTTAGTCTTTCTTTGAAATTTCCTTTTCCAGATTAATCTACTGCCTGCAGTCTCAAGCTCCTGCAAAGCTTTGTGGCATGAGAAAAATGTAGACAAAATTTCTTACAGAATATAACAAGTCCAACTGCCATTAGAGTCCACGTTCCAAACTAAAACTGCCCAAGCCTGTTCTTTCCCATATGCGTTTCTATCAGCATTTCAGTCTTCTGAGTTCTGATGAGAATCTCCAGGTAAACTTGGTTCGCAGTGTCCTAGTACTGCTCCAGATGGCATCTCCAGACCTTTCCAGACTCCTCTGGCAAATAAGTCTTAAAGACCCCTGAACACGGTGAAGTGCACTCACAGTGACAACCTCACTTCAGTAGTGTGCATTTTAAAACACTGTAGTAGACTGTATAATAAAGTCCCATTTTTCATAAATCCTTAGCTGCCTAAGTCAGTAAGTATTAGTAAAGAGACCACAGACATTTACCTAAAAAAAGATTGAAAAGTGTTATATATCTTTGAGATTCACACAGCAGGTGCTGTCTATGTCATGCAGTCTTCTGATCTTACTTTATCATTTTCCTAATTGTGAGTTGAACTGTACTGTCTTGCTCCTGCTGTAAGCACTGGGAGTGAATGCACCTCAGAACTGGCTGGCTTTCCTTTTGCTGCCAGGGCTTGGGTTCTGTGCAGCCATCTTCAGGCTGAGCAGCTCGGCATGATTCTGCCTTGTAAATGACACAAATCTTAAAAAAAAATTTCATTTCACCACATCAGGTTGACCTTTTTATCTAATAATTTGAATCTACAAACTCAGGACTGTAGAAAATAATAATATGAAGCATCTGCATTCTTTAATGAAATAGCATTGGTGGTATTTCTGGCTTTTCTGAGTTACTGTTGGGGTAGTAATATCTTCCTTTCTTTAAAACACAACATACTCTATGGAGCTCAGTTAAAAAAAAAAAAAACTGCTTCACAATTTCCATTTTTATAAATGTCCATTTGTTTTGTTACTTTGAGAAATTATGTTACTTTTGTCTCGTCACTTCTGTAGCTCTTAGCAACAATATTAAGCACACTTTGATAATATAACAAGTTAATACATTCTGTGAGGGGCTTTTTTTCTTCTTTGCCGAGTAACAATTTCACATAGTGTACAAGTTTTAATGAGGTTGCTTGAAAATGTGAATCTGAGGGAGTCAGCAGGACTGTAGACAGAGAAAATCCAGAGAATCGTACTTGGTAAGGGATGGACTCACGTGCCACGGTGACAGTAAAACTTGGAACTGGAATTTAAAGGAAAAGAATGGCTGACAGAGTTCATCTGAGGAGAGAACATGCGTGTCCTTCCACAACATCACCTATTTGCATGTGTCATTTCCTCTGCCTGGAATTCTCTTCTGCCTCCTTTTGATCAATTTTGTCTTTATGAAACTTTTTCTCCTTTAAGAAAATATTTTCTTTTAGATATTATTCATATACTATGCACCTCATCCACTTAAAGTGTATAACTCAGTGTTTTGGTACTTTTACATATGCATGTACTCAACTCCAGGCAATTTTACAATATTTTCAGTCTTTGAGAAAGAAATCCCATTCTCTTTAGCTATCACCTATATGTCCCTATTCTGTGTCTTCACAGATAAGCAACCACTAATCTGTTTTCTGTCTCTAGGGTTCTCTGCTCTGGAATTTCGTATGAAGGGACTCATGCTACGTGTTCTTCTGTTTCTGGCTATTATATGAATCTACCATATTCTGATTATCCTTTCCTGCACTGATAAGACATTACGATGATTTTCATCTTTTGGCTTTTATGCTGTGCAGTTATAAGCATGGTCATGCAGATGTCTCCTCTATATTTGGTTTTTAGCTCAGATGCATGAGCAACCAGGATATTAAAAAAAAAAAATTTAGTAGCCACACTTAAAAAAATTAGAAAATGGTTGTAATTAATTAATAATATGTCTTTATGAGAATATTCAAATATCAATTCATTATATGTTGTACAATCAAATAATATAAAGATGTCTCACATTTTATATACTCAATCTTTGAAACACAGGATATATTTTGCACTTATTGATCATCTTAGTTTGAACCAGCCCATGTTAGGTAGTTGGTATCCCCATGTGACTGGTGATGGATAGCACATCTCTAGCCACTGAGGTACTGGGGACTGAGGAAGAAGGAACTGTACCACCATAGCTGCTCCTAAAAGTCAGGTTATTTTTCTCCTTTCTTTCTCTTATTTCTTAAAAAAACACGTATATACAAATGCTAGTAGCAAAGCCCCCATTCTCACTAGCAGATCCACCTGGTTTGACTCAGGGAGAAAGATTATGTGATCCAATACTCAATAATGTTAAGAACCAAGTTTAACTTGACTCTGAGATTTTTGAATGTGAAAGACAAAACAGAACCCAGTGAAACACCTCTTTATGCTTATATGTGGTCATCTTGAAAAATTAAGCTTCAAATAACCATGGCAGGGAAAGATTGACACTTTGCTATTACGATTTCCTGTCAGCACTAATGACTTTTATTTATAGTTGGTGAAAATGTATCTTGTAGGATGGGCTAGCCCATATGGATGGGTGTGGACATGAGTGTTATCATTATGATTTCAGCACATGCTTTTCATAGTGGCATGTGTACATTTTAAATAAATGCCTGAAACCATATGATACCAGGAAAAAGAGAACTTTTGTATAATAGTTATTAACATAATATTGTTTTTTACTTGCATTATCTTTTAAATGCCTTGTTAAGTGGGACTGTTGAAGCCTTGTTCATGTCCATTCTGTGTTCATATCTTAAAATCTTGCCTGTGTCAGTCAGAAACAGTCATATGGCCTAACAGATGATGATACAAAGCCCACCTTTGCCATTCAATTGGGCTAATTTATTCAGTTTCCGAATCTCCTTATTGATATCGGCAACAAAATGGTTGGTGTGGATTCAGTGTCTCGGAATATATCTAGATGGTAGTGGGCAGAGCAGGGGCCTATATTTTTTACCTTTCTCCAAAGCCCATGTGCTAACGTGAAGCCTTGTCCATCTCTGTACTCAGTAGCGAAATGGAGTCCCAGTGTGCATTATTATGAACAGACAGTAAGGAAAATATTTCCAAGACACAGGAGGCTAGTGAGGGCCTCTGCATTTTAAAGAGGACACTACTGAGATCAACTGGACTTAAGACTCATTAGGCAAAATTTGTGCACTATCTTAATTATTTTGACATTATAAAAGCATGTAATTATGTACTTCTGATATCTGAGTAATTAGGACTGCGAGCACTGGTGCCTTCTCCTTCCCAGTCATGCATCTATTTCACTCCAGATTGCCTATTACCCATTGCTACTTTTCTGCTCCATCTGAAACCATTATAAATGAGACCAGGATGGGACATGGTGGCTTTGATTTTGAACTACTGTTAAAATAACTTTTATGTATGGAACTGAGTTGAATTTTATTTGTGCACTGAACTTTATTTTATGGTTAAAAAGGCAAATAACAAGGCAATTATATTTGGCAGATGAAAAGAGACATATGAAAATGATAAATTTAGCAGTGGCTCTTTCTAACCTAACATAATAATCATTTCAGTTTTGAAACCCTAATTATTTCCTGGAGCAGCTTTTTCCTTTGCTTTCACAACCCAGCTAAAGAGAACTCAAGGAGTCCCTTGGGTGCACCCAAGATACAGTCACATTATTAGCCAATGTGTATTAATTGCTTTTAGGTTAAGAAAGTGTTTCCTTTTTCATAGTCATTAAAAGGAAATGAAATTTAGCATCTACATATAATTTACCTTTATAACTTATGGAACTTTTTCTGCACTACAGAACTTGTTTGGTGTTTATGAAACATCTTTAAGCAAAAGCTATTTTCTTCAAATTTGTTCTTCAAACAAACTTTGTTGGAAAATAAGAAAGCTCATTCACCAGGTGACATGCAGAAGTGTACTGGATGTTGATTTGGAAAGGTAAAAATGACACTAATGCTTCAGTTGGTGCTCAGCTCAGTTGAGGAGTTCGCCTCAGTTCTCACACTGTGGGACCAGCTACATTCTTATTCTTATGATTAGTAAAATGTTTAAAGAAAAATTTTGGTTTATGACTGAAAGAATAAGAAAGATGAAAGTTTTAAATGGGCTATTAAAAATATCACAGAAGCAATACTTTTTCATATCTAACATTCATATTTTTTCCTAGCTAAAGTAAGATAAGGAATTTTTGTTGTTGCTGTTCAGGGTCTCATTGTGCAGTTCAAACTCATAGTGATCCTCCTGTTTCCTGCCTCACAAGTGCTGGGATTACAGGAGCACACCACCACGCCTGGACTCCATCGCTGGCTCAGTGTGCCAGACAGCAGCACCAGTGTGGAAGGAATTTTTATTTAAAGAAAGTAAACAATAAAAAATGCATATTTCAAAATGAGGTGGTAGGATATTAACAATGGTTGTTATATTTCATATTGCTATCTTCAGAGTAGTTGTTCAGATTACCAGGCATATGCATGCAAAATTGATCAGTTAGGTATTAACTGTTCCTTTCAATAAACCAATAGAAATCAGCAGTACAACTAGTCACATATAATTTCTATAGCATTTCATTTTGGTTGGTTTTATCTCTAATCATTATTTTTAAGTACCAGATTTTAGGCTATTTGTTCTTTATAAATGATTTAAAATTATTTTACCTTTACATTTCATAGCACAAAGAGATTGCATTAAAAAAGGTGTTTGACTAGAGACATTTTAATTTCTTTCTTTCAGTTTTAAATGATTGCTTGTACTAGTTACATTTCCTATGGAGGAGTAACTCACTATTGAGACCAACTAATGGTTTCTTTCTAAGGGTTAATAAAAACATCAAATGACTTGCATGTGGTGAATATTGATTTAACAGATAATTGCTTATCCATGCTTCTGCTTGGCAGTGGCTGGACATGCAAAGTTTCTATGCCACAAAATAAAAACAGATGAACATAGAAGGGGCTCTGGATTATATGATGCATGCTAAATGTGGCATCAATAAACCTGGAAGTTAAAGAGCTGAGAGATAAGATCCTTCTATGAGCTGGGAATTGTTAGTGAAAGGAGGAGGGTGTTTATGGTGGAGACCTCAGGTAACAAACAGCAAAAAGAAAGAAGAAATCACTTTAAGTAATGAAGAGATAGTCAACCAAATAATGAAAGGTCACATAATATACAGCAAGATTTCCTTCATAGTAGTATCACACACCCACACACCCACACACCCACACACCCACACACACCCACACACACACATACACATACTCACACATTTTGTTTTATTTTATGTTAAATGTTATTTAAGGGATTTATTAGAGAAATTGGTGATAATGATGGGAGACAGACTCAAAGAATTAACTGAAAGTTGGAAAATTAGGAAAATGAGAAGTCAAATCCAGGCAGACAGGAGAAACTTTTGCATTTACCTCTGAAAGGGAGAATCTCAATGCATCTCTTTCCTATGATGAATAGTGCCTGCCACTACTTCTTCCTATCATTGTGTTAAGATTTTAAGTTTGAGGAAAAGCAGTGGATAGCAGAGCCTGGCCAAATGCCTGTTGATGGTTTCATCTGCCTTCAAAGAAAGTGGATACCTTTTCTCATTCTAGGGAACAACCTTTCTGAATTTGTCTCTCAGGAGTCAACACAATGAATGAGAGAACTTAAATCAGGTGACTGCTAGGAAGAAAAATAGAAAAATAAGAACTACGCCTTGGTACCAAAAGGACGCACAATGAACCATGATTAGTATAAATTCTCAAAAGAGAAGTAAGGCAATCTATGGACATCATCTCAATTTATAAACTTATTTCAACTGTGCCTGCTTCAAAAAGGATTATGGGGCTTACAATGAAAGAAAGAAATAAAATAGAGATTTACAAATAAAAAAATAAAGATCAAATACTTTGGCAGAGTTAGGAGAATTTTATCCACGCTGTCAACAGCTATATCATTCACACCCCTGAATAGGTCAGACATAGTAGATGCTTAGTATTTGTTGAGTGAATGTAAGCCACAAAGGGGGCAGTGATTTTATTTCTTTCATTTTGTATTTTGTTTCTTTTTATAATTTTCTTCTATTTCTCTTGGTGGCCTAAAGGAGGAATCAGATAATGGGATGAAAAGGAAGAGTTTGATGTAGGGACACTTTGTGTCCTGGCATGGGCAGTACTGATGGAGTTATTAGGTTTTAATGCTCACCACTGAGTCCCTTTGGATCCTGGAGGCAGTTTCACATTGATATTCTGAACAGGCAAAACTTGCTTGGCAAACCCTAGCTTGTAAGCTGAATAGCACTCAGCGCATTATTGATGTCTTGCGCATCTGTGAGTTCAGGTTGCTGATATTTAGCTCACATTACGGTTATGGAATGAGATTATGAACCTGAAAGCACTTTGAAATATCAATGTAGAAAAGTAATTATTAATAAAATCACCCCAAGTAAATGGCTTTTGATATCCTTATTTGCTTTATAAGATACGGTAATGATTAATATGGATCCCAGCATAAAACTTCAGAATCTCCATTTTATTTTAAATGCATTTTGCATAGGGTCTCAATATGCAACTTGTACTCATAGTGATCCTCCTTTTTTCAGCCTCTGCAGCACTGGGATTACAGGCATGCACCCGCATACCCAGTGGCTGGCTCAGTACTCAAGGAGACAGAGCCTGCATGGCATGCGGTGCTGGGGATCGAATTCTGGTCCCTCCGTTAGCCTAAGCTGGTGCTTAGTCTGTGGAGCTATCTCACTAGCCCAAGCATCTCCTTTTTTAATAAAAGAGAAAACTTTATATTTTATTTGAATCAAATCTTTTATAGATGATTTTTATTTCAATCAGTTTTTTAGGAATAAAATTGAACAGCAAAACTTTTCATGTAAAGAAATTGGGGTGAATTAATTACCACTAAGTTGGCGAGGCTGATTACAGAGTGAGTCACAAGGAAGCTGACAAATTGATTTACAGCTTAAGTGAGAAAATGCAGTTACTTATTAAACATATATTCTATAGCTCAATGAATATTTCTTTTGATAAATATCTCTTTTGAGCTTTGTGTTTATCTGGGAGCCATAGCACATGGAGCTGAGCTCATGGTTGTATGGTACATTACTTGCCCGCTTTGCCCGGGAGATTAAAACAAAAACTCAAATGACAATAAAAAAGAAATGAAGAAAAAGAAACAAAATAACCATAATACAACTATAAGACAAGCATCACTGTTTTCTTTTTGAATGAAAGAAAACATAATGGAGAACTTTTATTATTATCAGCAAGAAATATAGAGTGTGAAATTTTAAACTTAGGTGAGTTCTCTGGTTGATATTCATAGTTGGTTGTCTTAGCTCACCAGAATATAAATAGGCTCAATCTTCTTTCTTTTATCTCCCTGGGATCTATGACCCCTTAAACATATGAAGTCTCAAAGTAATTATGGCCCACATAATTATTTCCTTTTAAGTCAGACATCATAATAACATATAGTCTTCTACTTGAGTTGGCTTTAAAACATTTAGGGTTCCACACCTGTGCCTATTTCACACTTTTTACAGCACAAACTCTGAGAGTATAGTAAACATTTTTGTGAAGCCCAGTATCTAGCTTGTTTTTCTTAACAAATGTGTTGCATGGAAGATGGAATTTAATGGTAAAGGAAGAAAAGTTGGTGGACTTATTAATCTTATTGTTCTTCGTATTAATGTCCTGTATGTTTTGGGAAAATGCTTTTTAATCTTTTTTTTTCAATTTAATAATTAAGATTAAGGTCCTCCAATGCAGAGAAGCATTCATATGCATTAAAGGGAACAATAAACTTATTCAGGACTCAGTTGTATACTCAACCAGCTTTCAGATTAATGGTGAAGAAATATATATTAAACATCAACTAGATTTGGTACAGACCATAAAGTGCATGAAATCTCAGTGGATAGTAGATGCAACATCCATGACATTAATATGTGCATATTTTGCAAAGTCTTTGACACTATCAATATTTTGAGATGTTATCAATCAATGTGATAATTAACAATAATCACAAATCTTTCTCAAGTCCAGTGCTTTGATTTGAAGATAAAAGACTAAGGCACAAAGGATATTTATAGCCCAAAGTCACATAGTAGACCAAGCAAAGTTCTCTCTTTTATTTTTTTCCTAGTACATAGTTAGAAAAACAGAGGCTTTATAAAAGGAAAAGTGTACTTTGCAAAGGGGGAATGGGCTGGCCAGAAAGCTCAGGAGTAAACTTGTCTCTGAATGACCTTTTCTGCTTGTGGAAGTGACTTTGGAGAGTTCCAGGTAGGCAGAACTCAGCCAACAGGGCTCTTCACTCTGTCCTTGGTGTCTAGTGGGATTAGTGTAAATTCTCGGGAACTGTACTTCATTCTTGAGGAATAGAAAAAATTCGTCTGCCTTTGTGGAGCCCAACTCTGTAGATACTGTGCTAAAGGTTTTATGCAAAATATCATAGCAACATGTAGTTTCTTTTAGTTTAACTTAAAATATGCTCAAAATATTGAAATATGTTTGGGATTCCGAGACAAGTATTATGCAATACTATATTTAATATAAATGACATAAATGTGTTGATATTGGGCTGGTAAAGACCCCCCAGTGATGTGATCCTTTCAGCATTTTGGCCAAATTGCAGGTGTTTATGAGAATGGTTGAGCTTCCTTGAACAAAAATTTATGCAGTGTCAATGATTTGCAAGGTGTATGAAATTTTAGGATGATCAAACACAACTAAGGATAATTCTGGGCTCTTAGCACCTCACACTTGCCCTGTTTTGGAGCAAAGAGCATACCTTACCTCTTTTCTCAGACCAACACCTGTTACATTTGGAATGAGGGCCAGTGTATAGATATCCACAAATTAGGGCACTATGTCAAACTTCTCTGCCTCTGTCCTCTACTCTGCCTTTTTGCCCATTATTTACAGTTACAATACAGCTGGATGTTGACACTTTCTTCCTTCACATCTGAAGCTCTGGTGTGGAACAGGTGAGAGGGAACCTTCCTGGCACACACACACACACACACACACACACACACACACAGACACACACACTATGAAGCAGAAGGGAATTATTATCCAGGGAAGTGGTTCTCAAGAGTGACAGTGGTTCTCATGTTGTTGACATCATCCTGAAGTGAATAAAAATACATATTTTTTTATCTCATTCACAGAATTCAAATATGTTTGTCTGGCAGTCTGAATTAATGTTTATAAAAGCTCTCCAGGTGGTTCTGATGAGTAGTTTAGGTTGAGCATCTTTGCTCTAGCAATGGTGGATAGAATTGGAAGATAAATATATTTATTTGTTGGAAAATTCTCAAATGCATTTTGCATTACTGAGAGTGTCCTAGTGGGGTTAACCAGTTTATCCCTATTTTCCTATTTTACTTTTTTTAAAAGATCCCCAGTCTTTTTTTAGGGTTCATTATCAAATAAGCTACTTGCATCCAGTCCCTCTGCTTTTGAGAATGAACACAGGTGAAATGAGACAGGAAAGTACAAAGCTAATATCTATAAATGATTTGTTTTCTGGTCCTCCTGAAAGATTATGGAAAGAATTGGTATTTTGTTCACATGCTAAAGCATACAAAATAATTTTCCTAGCATCACATCATGGAAGATTTTCCAGAGGTAGATATGAGTGTCCTTTGAGACAATTTATTAATAATGTCATTATCTCCACTGCATCTTAAGTTTCCTTTTGTTTTTGTATTTGGTACAGGGTCTCACTATCCAGCTCAGACTTGCAGTGATCCTCCTGTTTTCAGCCTCCCAGCCCTGGGATTATAGGTGTATGCCTTCATCGCTGGTCTTCCTTTTCTTTTTGGAACAGCAATCCTTTAACATAAGATTGCAATATTTTCTTTAAATACTTCCTCATTTGATGGAGACTTCGCCATACTTATAGATTATAATTGGGATTAAAAATATATCAAGGCTGATTTTGTGATATAAATATGTCATTTTTTACATCTTCTTTCATTCTTTCATCATCATTGTGGTCCTTCCCCCTCTGTACTTGTTAATTTTCCAGTTGCTCCACAGCTCACCAACACTTGGGATTTTTTGCTTTTTAGTCTTTTATCAAGTGTGAAGCAGAATCTCTTTATATATAATTGTAGTTGATACTTAGTGGTATGGAGCACCTTTTTTCATCACTTAGGATGACCTAGTAGGTGTCTGTTCATTTGTTCATGTTTTATTTATGTCTTTTAAGAAGCTTGTCAATGTCATCCAAATTATTGAATTCATTGGCAGGAAGTTGTTCATAATATTCTTTATTAACTATTTAAAGTCAACAGCATCACTGGGGTCCTTTCCTTTCCTTTTCAAAATAATTATTATTTTTAATGCATTTGGCACAGGGTCTCACTATGTAGCTTGGACTCATAGTGATCCTCCTGTTTTCAGTCTCCATGGCACTGGGATTACAGCATGCACCACCAATGCCCAGTCTTGGTGGCTGACTCAGTGTGGTCACAGTGACATGTGGTTTTGGGGGTTCCTGTACTTGCTCTTTCCTTTTCTTTTTAGATTTTTTTAATTTCTTTTTTGCAGTACTGGAGATTGAACTCAGGACCCTGCGCTTGCCAGGAAAGTGTTTATTCTACTGAACTATCTCTCTAGCCCCTCCTTTACTATTGATTTGATAATTTTTGCCTTATTTTGGTCTCATATTTTCTTGAGCCATCTGATGAAAGCTGTGCAAATTTTGTTGGTCATTCGAAAGAACTTTTTTTTTTTTGATTTTTCTGTATTGTTTTGTTCTCTGTACAACTCATTTCTTTTCATATCTTTATCATTTTACTACTTGCCTTGGGTTTAAGTTATCCCTTTAAATTATTCTTTTTTAAGTGATGTTGTAAATTCTTAAATTATAATTTAAGACACTTTTAAAATAATACAAACATCTAAAATATGCCCTTCATTTTCAACACTGCTTTGCTGCATTCTGCAAATTTTGATATGTTGTGATTTTTCTATCAAGTTAACTATTTTTTAATATTATAATAATTTTTTCTGATTCAGAGATTGCTTAGAAACATATTTCTCAATTTACAAATATTTAGCAAATTTAAGATGACTTTTGTTCTATCACTTATTGTGTTTTGAAACTATTAGCTATGCTCATATTTATTATTACTGCATTAATTATCTTATTGATTAATCAGTGCTTTAATATGTGGTATATCCTTTTTATGGGCAATAACATTCCTTGTCATAAACTCTACTTTGATATTAAAAATATCATTCCAGTTACCCCTCCTTCTGCCATTCTCATCTTTTCTTGTTCATCCAACTGGTGGGCAATTGAGGCTAACTCCACAGGGCTGAAGTGTTCTCCTTGCAACAGATTATTCTGGCCATATAGAGCACAAAATGATTCTTTCTGTTTCTCATAGAAGATAGACTCTATGTTTGTCTGGAGCCAATAGCCCCCAAGTGGAACCAACCTCCTCCCTGTTTTTGATTTTGATATAGAGTCTTGCTACACAGCTCAGTCCCATAGTAATCTTCTTGCCTCCCTGGTGCTGAGATTATAGGCATGCACCACCATGCCTTGTTTGGGAGTGGCACGGAACATGGTACTGAGGATAGAACTTTGGCCCTTGTGTAGCCAGGCAGGTGCTTAGACTACCAAGCTATCTCCTCAGCCCTACATAAATTTTTTGACAAGTTATTTTCACCACAGTTGCAATTTTTCAGATAGATTTGTAAAAAAGATTACAATGTAGCTGAAATATTCAAACAGCATGACAGGAAGCAAAATAAGTAGCTATGTAGGCAATATATTAACTTTTATTATGTTATGAAAAAACCATAGAGATCAGATAAAAGCAAATGGAACTACAGAAATAACAATTAACCATGGAACCTACTATCATCATTTGAGAGAAACTGGGTATATGAGAATTACTGACTGATGAGAAAAAAAAAATGATACAATAAAAGGAAGCAAAAGGTGCCTAAACACTTCACATAAAAAGTAGTAGCAAAATACTTCACATTAAAAGAAATCTTGCCCAGGCACCGGGCATACACCTGAAATACTAGCACTTGGGAAGCTGAAACAGGAGGATTTTGGGGAGTCAGAAACCAGCCTGGGCTACAAAGTGAGCTCAAGGTCAGCCTAGATTGTATGTGTATCAAAGAAAAAAAAAAAAAAAAAAAAAAAAAAAAAAAAAAAAAAAAAAAAAAAAAAGGATTAAAAAAAGAATTCTTGGAGGAATATTATAATAACAAAAGCACAAAAAGTACATCTGGAAAATGTTACGTGTTTATAAAGGGAATTAACACTTCTGAAATGCATACAAAGATGCTTGCTTGAAATTCTGAATTATTTCAATTTTTTTTATTATTTTTATTCTCTTAAAAAATAAAAAATCTCACATCCTGTTCATATATTTTAAATTATAATGACCTAAGTATTTTATTTATTTATTTACTTATTTGTTTATTTATTTTAAAGACTAAAAATAGCCGAAACAAAGATAAAAAAAAAAAACAGTAACAAGTAAGAATACATATAGTACAGAATTTCAAAACCAGAAAAAATTAACAATGGTCACACTACATATTTTCATTATCGGATCAGTTTAGATTAATAGGTACAGGTATATAAGATTGATCAAACAAACATTAACACTTTAAATAAACATTATTTTTTTTTTTAAACTGACACACTGCATATTGTCCTCATAATAGTAATACAGAGCACTGGGTGTGATCATGACACACCTTCCAATTGATACTGGTAAGGAAAGAAAAAAATTCTCTTTGAACTAAGAGAAAGCAGATGCACACACAGTTCAATGTTCCACAGTTGCAGTGGGCCACCTGTGAAACTGGCTACATTGGAGGCTATTGATCCAAGCCTCCTACAGGTCATTACACCAATCTAGCTCTGCATTTCATGCCTCGTAATTAAGCTTTTCCACTGGGTGATTTCGGGCAAGTTAAAGCAAATACTAGTTTTACTCTTTTTCTGTGTGTGTGTGTGGAACCAGGGATCAAACTCAGAACCTTGCACTTGCACTTGCCAGGCAGGCAGAGAGGCACTTGTGTGCCTGAGCTATCTCCCTGGTACCTATACATTCATAATTAACAGTTTGACAGACAGCTCAGAGAACTAAACAGTTTGACAGATAGCTCAGGGAACTAAAGCCTAAAGTGCCAGCTTAGGCAGAGCACAGCTGCTAAGGTTCAACCTCTTTGGCATACTGAGATGGAGACTGAGGCTGGGTGTGGTGGTACACACCTGTAATCCCACAAGGAGGCTGTAAACAGGAGAGTCACTAGAAGTCTGATCTATGTAGTGAGATCCTATAGACCCTGTAGAACATGTACTAAATAAAACAAGAAAAGAAAAAACAATGACAATTTGAGATACTAAATATTTTTATAATATATGACTTTCATTATGTGATTTCACAGTGAAATTTATACCTGGAAAAACACTGCTCATCATGGTCTTGCTATATTTACAAAATAAAAGAATAGCTATCATAAAGAAGTCAACCAATAACAAATGCTGGAGGGGCTGTGGAGAAAAAGGAACACTTCTCCACTGTTGATGGAAATGTACATTTGGAGAGAAGTGTCAAACTAGGATTAAAGTTCCTATTCATCCCAACTATTTCCCTCTGTGTATTTTTCCAGATAAACCAAAAATATGATAGTACAATGATAAACGTGTAGCCGGGCGTGGTGGCTCACGCCTATAATCCCAGCACTCCAGAGGCTGAGGTAGGAAGATTGGTGCAAGTTCGAGACCAGCCTGGGCTACAAAAGTGAGCTCAAGGCCAGCCTCAACTGCATAGCGAGACCCTGTCTCAAAAAGACAAAAAAAAAAAAAAAAAAAAAAAAAAAGATAACTGTGCACCCATGTTTATAGCAGCACAATTTGTCATAGCTAAATCTTGAAAGCAACTAAAATGCCCATCATGTGAGAAATAGTTAAAAGAGATACAGTATTTTTATCCAGTGAATTATTATGCAGCTATAAAAAAGATAAACTTGAGGCTTTCATGGGCAAAATGGATGCGCACTCACAAATGAAATAAATCACACCTGTGTGTGTAAGGATCTTATTGTCTCTCTAGTGTAAGAAACTGAAAGAGTAGATAAAAGCTGACAGATGCAATAGATACTATGAAAGGGAAAGAAACTGTTCAAAGGGAATAAAAAAACAGATGAGGGAAAGAAGAAAAAAAGAAAAGTAGAAAATACATATATTTATATACAAAGGATAGCTTGCATAACTGTATTGATGAATTGTACTGGTCTATTGAAAGAAGTTAATGCTTACATTTTTTTCCTCTCCTTTTAATTTTTTTTTATAACTTTTTTGGACCAATTGTGCATACTTACATCTGGCAGTATAAACAATGAATTTGAAAACAATAATAAGCAATATAACGAACATTGTCGAATTCCTACTAGTTTTCTTAGTAAAATTCTGTATCATTTATATTTTTTACTATTTTTATTCTCTTAAAAATTAAAAAATGAAATAAACTTTCACATTGTTTTTCTATTTCAAATTATAGTGACCTAAATAAATACTAGTTTTACTCTTTTTCATTTTTCCATTCATAATAGTTTGAGATATTGAAGTTTTTACTGTATATTTATAGGTCATAGAACAACTGTGTTTATTCTTTTTGATTAGAAGGATCGCTTCCTACTTCCTTCCCAACTTTTGTGCTGTTTTTCATCTCCATTTATTGTTCCTATAAAGCATTATTGTGTATGCCTCTATCAGTCAATTATCTTTTGAATAAATTAAAAATTAGAAGAACAAACCATGCACTTACATACACAGGATGAATTAAACAATGGTCCTAAGCACCTCCAACAGGTTTTTGACACTCAGTAGTAATGTGTAAGACTAAACCATGCTTGGAATGCTTGTCATTCTGATATTTTAGATGTATGTTGCTTCTAATATAATTTCAGTTATTTCTATACTCTCTCTCAAGTAAGTTTTTGTTCTAAAAGAAAACAAAAAAGGGTAATTAAAGAGAATATGAAACAAGGAAAAATGCAAGAATTGACCTGATACAATTTTGTATATGCTTAGATTTCTAAGTTTCTATAAAAAAGTATAACAGTTTAAAAAAATCACATTCTATAGGGATTTATTAGAATATTAATGATTGATGGAAAATACTGGTTCCATGTTAAGTCTAAGGCATTTAATACTCAGAAAGACAGTGATGTTAAGCTCAAATACCTATGTTATGGAGTAATAGTATTACTAAGCTTCTCTTCTGGAGGGTAAGAATTTAAGCTTGCAGACCAAAAAATTAGAAAAAAAACAAGAGCTACAAGGATAGCCAATATTTTGGTCCTAGCCCTTCAAGGTCAGTGAGGACTGTGGACATAAGAGAACCTGTACCATAACATCCTATAACTCAGTGGTGTCCCAAATTTTCTGTTCAAAGAAATTATGGGGCCACAGAGGAAAGGGATTGACAATGTATACTATGCCTAAGGAAAATCACCTAGAAAGAAAACATTTTCTCAGGCTTTCAGAAAGCAAACTGGTCAAGCAATGGCCGTGACTCATCCAGACAGCTGACACCTACAAAAGTTGTACAAAACATTGTACATAGTTTTAAGGTTAATCCTGAGGGGAATTGACTGACCATGTCAGGTACAAAAATTACATGTTTTGTTATATAGGTCTTGCTTTAACTTGGCCTTAATCACCCAGGAGAAAAGTTTAACTAAGAGGCATACAAGATAAAACCAGATTAGTATGCTGAGCTGCAAAAGGCTCAACGTAACAGCTTCCAACATTATCAGTTCTGCCGATAACCTACTAGTATTATGGAATATTGGACTATGTATACAACTACTTTCTATTAGTTCAATGAGAAGAAATATTTGTACCAATAGTGTGTAGAAAAGTTATGATGTCTGCATCTTGTACTTGGAACAACTACTATAAAGATAAAGTATGCATTGTATTAATTATTGTGGCTGTCCTACTGACATGTTGTGAAGCTGTCTCATTGTTATTTCTTATTAAAAATAATAAAAGCCGGGCGTGGTGGCTCACGCCTGTAATCCCAGCACTTGGGAGACTGAGGCAGGAGGATCAGTGTGAGTTTGAGACCAGCCTCGGCTGCAAAAATGAGCTCAAGGCCAGCCTGAACTGCATAGCAAGACTCTGTCTCAAAAAAAAAAAAACAAAACAAAACAAAACAAAAAAACAAAAAACAACAACAACAACAAAAAACTGCTTTGTTATACATCTATAATGTTTGCCCCTATGGTGTAAAGTACAAACTTATTAGTTACAATTTCTGAATTTCACTACCTGTTATTAGTGTTGCTAATTGTATTACTGTAAGTAGGAAACTATATCTGCCTGAACCACATGTTCTCCCTTGGGTAATAATATTGGGAGGTGTTTGGGTAATAACCTCACCAAAGTCTTACACTAGAGGACAAGGACAATGCCAAATGAACACAATATCTTACACAGAAGGCAAAATTTTGGGACACACACAAAATGAGAACCTTTGACACTGGAGAGATACTTAGAAAAAAAAAAACAAAAAACAAAAAACAGACTCTTTACAGAAAGGCTCTGATTGCAGTGATATAGCTACCTGCTCTGTTAGGTATGAACCCACACAATCGACCAGACCAGGCATTCTGATGGTGGCTCACGCCTGTAATCACAGCACTTGTGAGGCTGAGGCAGGAGGATTGGTGTGAGTTTGAGACCAGCCTGGGCTAAAAAAGTGAGCTCAAGGCCAGCCTCAACTGCATAGTGAGACCCTGTCTCAAAAAGACAAAAACAAAATGTAATAAAAAAAAATTAGAACAATGTAATTTCTACATGAGTATCATTTTGAGGCTTTATGCTAGTATAAATCTAAGTTTTTGCTCTTACAATTTTCTTTCATTCCAAAATTTTATCTAATGTTTAATTCTTATAATGCAGTTCTGCCTTTGTCAGCTTTTTGTTGTTTGGAAAATCTTTATTTTACCTTCATTTTTAAGTATCATGTTCACTGTTTTTAGAATTCCAGTCCAACAGCTTCCTTTAGCATTTTAAATATACTTGTCCATTAACATAGGTCACAGCATTTCTGATGGCAAGTGTAGTAGTTATTTTTTTATTTGTGTTCTTCTTTTGTCTTTTGATATGAAGATTTTCCTTATTGTCATAGTTCCAGTGAGTGACTCTCATGTATATTTGTTTAACAAGAGTGTAGGAAGCTTAAGTTGAGCCATGGTGTCTGGAAAGAAAGAATGGTTGGGCAGCTGCTTCACTGTCATGCTTGGGTGCTTGGGCTGTTCTCCAGGGATCTCTGGACACAAAGGTGGGCAGCTAAGACTATGTCTCTCTTTCTTTTTTTCTTAAAGAAGGAAAGTTTTCTTTCTTTTTAATATATTTGGTATAGGTTCTGCAGGGTGTTCAGGGTCTCAGTACATAGGTAGGACTCATAGTGATCCTCCCGTCTTCAGCCTCCCAAGGGCTGGGATTATAGGCATGTGCCACCATGTCCGGTCTCCATCACCATTTCGGTGTGCCCTGGGAGCAGGGCTGGACCTGCATGCCAGGGATTGAACTTGGCCTGCTGAGCTCTGTCTAAGCCGGGGCTTTAGTCCACTGAGTTATCTGATTGGCCCAGGAAAGGTTAATTTTCAACACACATGTTTTGGAATTTTAAATCCATAGTTGGCTGGCTTGAGGCAGGGAGGTATGACAGAGGGACATCATGGAAGAGAAGCAATCCAGGTGAAGCAGATATGGAGCAGCACAGCCTGGCTATGTTTTTTTTTTTTAATAAGATATGCTCTTTGGTGGAGGAGAGCCAGGCACTAACTTTCCAGCCTTGTGAGAGACATTTCTTCATTCCTCTTATTAACAGTGAAAAGTTTGATCTATGCCCTCCATATACATCCATGTATCCTATATGAAGCCTTTTGATGAAGGAAGTGAGTCAGTCACCTGTGCCATAGATGGTTTGGAAATGGCCTGAGAGTCTCTGACATACCAGCCTTCACTCTCTGGGATCAAGATGTAAATCCAAATTCACAGACTTCAGCTGGTCTGACATTCCCCACCTGTCACATACTCAGCCAAATTGGAAAAAAGAGCCAGAGGGCAATCCTTGGGCTTTCTCACTACTCTCAAAACTCTCTTCCTTATTCTGTACTGCTTTGCTAAGTAAAAATCGTTAAGTCAATTCTTTGTGAGTCTGATATTATTAGGGAGAATGTGGCATGAGAGTGTTCTTGTGAACTTGATCTGAGGTGCAACCTCTCTCACAGTGTCCCTGTGTTTCTCGCACTGCCCTCATACTAGGAACCAGGGAGGAATCAGAAGTTTTGCTGCTTCCCTGTAATAACTTTGGCACACTTGTAGTTCTTTATAGCCTCCCTGAATCTCTTAATCCTTTCATTTGTACTTCTATAGCCAAATGTCTGATTGCTATACATTCTGAATAGCCAAAGAAAATAATCTCACTACTTTCTTCTGTTTGTTTTTATGCAAGATTTTCCATGTTAGGCCATCTTCTGGGATGTTGCTGAGACTGTAGATTGGTCTGACTGTATTCTATTCTATTGGGCCTAAATGGGGTGAAATGGTCAAGTAGCCACCCACATGAGAACGTGAGAGTCAAGCAGGGCTTCTGAGGGCTTAGAGTCATGTCACTGCTCTGATCAGTCATCCGCAGCATGTGTCTTTTATATGGTATTTTTTAGTTAAACTGATGGATCTTCATTGCCTTTTGCATCTTGTGGCCAGTGCAATAATAATGCAAATCCTGGGTTGAGGAGTGCAGCCTATGGCAGTAGAACTAGGTGTTTCTCTGTGTGAAACTAAGAAAAATACTTCCACAGTGCCTGTATGTCAATGCTTTCATTTTGTTTTGTTATGGGTCTGCCTGGATGATCAAAAAACATGGCCAAGAGCTGTGATGGTGCAATATTCCTATTCCTCTGCCTCCTGGAGATTCAAGCGTTATATGGAGAGAGCGATCATCTCTACTGCCCCTCCTTGCTGCCTTCTCTCATGGTGAGGTCAGCAAGAGTTTAACAGAGATGCTCATGTGGATGCTGTTTATATTCATGAATGGGCTTATGTCTTGGTTGCAAGCAACATAATAACTATAAAAGTTCAGCAGCTGGTTAAGAACTATATTTTTTATTAACTTGATGACAGTAAACTTCATGCTTTTTTACAATGCAGCCGGAGATTACTGGTATTACCTTATAACATTTAATTATTTATTTATACCCTAGATATTTAGCTACTTGCTATTCGTTTTTTCCTACATTTTTGATGGGAATATTAAAGTTGACATTATTATGGTCAAAGTATAAACACGTCATAAAGAGTTTGGGGTGAGTTGTGAGGCTGCTACATTTACAAAACTCCACTAAATAAAGCTGGAATTAACATGTGCATATACAATTGGAGCAATGTCAGCCCTGCAGATAATGGGAAGGGGCTTAACTATTTCAGAGTGAGAAATTTCAGTAAATGGAGTAGCTAATCATCTTAGTACAAGTTGGGAGAAAAATCAGGTCGGTTTTCATATGTTCCACTTCTTATTCTCGCTACCAGATCTTCTGAGATAATGCAGTATTTTTAGTTACTAATAAGCTTTATTTCTATTAAGGTGCTATCGTTTTATCTTGAAACACTGATGGAATGAGCTTTAGGAATACTTAACATGTTGCAATAACTTCCACCTGACAAATGTGGATTTTAACTATTTATTAGGACCAACATGAGTGTTGAGGTGTGCTGTTTGCAATGCAGCATACAAACATTAAAATTGAAATTAAATCCAATCAGATTTCATCTACAGTCAAAGAATGTCAATGTTTTTAGGATCCTGGAGATAACCCAGCTTATTCTGTTTATTTCATAGGAAAGAGAACTGCATTGCATGGAAAGGAATTGCATCCATGTCAGTACAGCAGGTTTGAGGCAGAAGCGCAAATAAAACTTCAGCTCTTCTCTGCAGAGGTGAGACGTTTTCCATAATGCTGAGCTACTTATTTCTCTAATTTATTTTTTCTCCTTTATACTTCAGCTCTGCTATCTTGACAAGCTCCTGTCTTTTACCTTAAGTTTTAAATTTGTCAACACTATTATCTCCTTATAAACAAAAATATTAGTAGTTACTGTAAAATTATTCCATCACTTTTCAATGTTTAGTTTTGAAGTTAATAACAACAGAATGTTGTGAGCCTTGGAAGCATAAGACGAGCTCAGATCCCACATCAACGAGAGGCTAAGTGAGTGCTGTGTTAGGTGGGGACTGATTATAACTTCCCTTCATATTGCCATATGTTTGATCTCACCAAGCAATTCTATCAGTCCTTTAGAAAAGGCACAAAGAAGTGGAATAGCAGGGTCAAATGGAATGTCTAGCTTCAGCTTTTTGAGGGATGTCCACACTGATTTCCCCAGTGGTTGTTTCAAGATAAAATCCCATCAATAGTGGAGACAGATCAATTTTTCCTCACAGCCCTCCAAGTATTTGTTATTGTTGTTTTGTTGGTAATAACCATTCTTTCTGGTGTGAGATATAATCTAAGTATTGTTTTAATTTCCATCACTTGAATGATCAGTGATGCTGAAAATTTTTTCATGTATTTATTTGCAATTTACCCTTCTTCTAAGAAGTGTCTAGGCATTTAAGATGGCCATTTTTGGCTTGGGTCTTGGAATTTATACATTTTCATTTTTCAATTCTTTATGTGTTCTATATATTAGCTCTTTGCCTGAAGAACACCTGGTTAAGATTTTTCCCCCCACTTTCTGGGTTGTCGTCTCACTCTTTCGATTTTTTTTTTTTTTTTAATGTGCAAAAACCTTGTTGATTCCTTGTAGAATTTTCCTTGTAGTCAGGGTCTGCTTATGACATCTTTGCCTATACCTATGTTTTCAGGAGTTCTACCTCTTTTATCTTCCAGCAGATTTAGTGTTTCTGTTCTAATATTTATTTATTTGACTGTTATAGGATCTTACTACACAGCTTGAACCATGGTCACTGAGCTTGACTAAGCTTGGCTAAACAGGTGCTTTAGTTTGCTGAGCTATTTCATTGGCCCATCTCCTTTAATATTTAGATCTTGTATTTACGTCAGTACTTGGTGAAAGATATGGGTCTAGTTTTAGTATTCAGGATATGGAGAGATGGTTTTTGCAGGACCATTCATTATAGAGGTTATCTTTATGCCAGTGAAGATGTTTGATCCTTCTGCAAAGATAAGGTGGCTGAGTGTCTTTATAGTTGTGTTTGTGTCTTCTAATCTGTTCCACTCATCCTCAGGTCTGTCCCTTTTATCTATTTCTTGCCGATGTTATATTTGCTTTTTTTTTTTTTTTATCACAGTAGTTTTGTAGTGTAATTTAAAGTCAGGAATTGTAGTACTTCTCTTTGCCTTTGCTATCCAGAATTGCTTTTAGCTTTCTAGGGCTCTTCTACCTCCAAATGAAATTTACTCTAGTTCTGTGAGGTATGCTAATGGTATTTTTCTTTTTCTTTTCTATTCTTTTCTCTCTCTCTCTCTCTCTCTCTCTCTCTCTCTCTCTCTCTTCCTTCCTTCCTTCCTTCCTTCCTTCCTTCCATGGTATTTTGAATGGGATTGCATTAAATCTTTATAACATTTTAAGAGGATGGCCATTTTCACTTTGTTGATTTTTACTATTCAAAAGCAAGGGATATCTTTCCATATTCTGATATCCTTTTTGATTTCCTGTGTTTTTAAGAGTATTGTTTTTAATGTAGATATGTTTCTGGTTTCTTTGTCAGATTGATTTCTAAGTACTTGATGTTTTGGCTGTTATCATGAAAGGTGTAGTTTCCTGAATTTTTCTTTCAGTGAGTTCGTTATTTGTGCACAGGAATGCTACTGAGTTTTGAGTGCTGACTTTGCAGTTGAATTTGCTTACGCAAACTAGAATTCTTTTGGTGTTTTCAATATAGAGTATCACGTCACATACAAATAATGATAATTTAACTTACTCCTTTCTTATATTCAGTCTTTTTATATTTTTCTTTTGTCTAATTGCTCTAGGTAATGTTTCTAGAACTATAATAGAATTTGGGATAGTGGATATCCTTGTCTTATTCCTGACTTTAGATAGAATGCTTTTAGTTTTTGATTATGTAGTGTGACATTGGCTACTGTCTTGTCATAGATGTGTTTACTCATATTGAAATAAAGAGCATCTATTCCAATTTTTCTGTAGAATTATCGTGAATGGGTATTGGACTTCATGAAATGCTTTTTCTGTATCAATTGAGATGATCATGTATTTTTGTTTTGTCCCAGGCTCCACTAATATGGTTTATTATATCAATGATTTGTATATATTGAGCCATCTGTGCATCTCTGGATGAATCCTACATGCTTTGCTGCATTCTGTTTGCCAGTATTTTGCTGGGGGCTTTGCATTTATATTCATTAGGGGGACTGGCTTATTCTCATTTTTTTTGGTT
>PVJA010007648.1:46079-67721 GCA_004027025.1 Myocastor coypus
TTTTTCTTTTTTTTTTTTTATTTTTTTTTTTTTTTTTTTTTTTTTTTTTTTTTTTTTTTTTTTTTTTTTTTTTTTTTTTTGATGGTAAGTTTTCACTGCATTTTCAATTTCATTGTTATGACATAGTTCAGAATTTTTGTATCTTATTGATTGAACTTGGGCAATTTATATGCATCTAGGAATTCATTTCTTGTGTGTTTTGTATCTTTCAACCTTAGAGTAAAAGTTCTCAAAGTAGATATTTATGTTCTTCTGGATTTCTTCAGAATCTGTTGTAGTTTTGTCCTTTTCATACCTAATTGCATGACTTTGCATCTTTTTTTCTTTTTTGTGACACTTTTGGCTAAGATATTTTCAATTTTATTTAATTTTTCAAAGGCATCATACAACAGCAATACATGTATACCCATGTATGTCACAGCACACTTAGTAATAACTAAACCTTAGAAACAAGACAGATGCTCATTAATGTATTAATGAATTAAAATTAGTTTTTTTCATGTGATGGAGTACTATTGAGCCATAAAGAAGTATAAATTGAGGTTGTAGTTAAACTGATGAACATTCAGATCACACTTTCACATGAAATAAGTTGGACACATATTTGTAAATATTGCACTGTCTGGTGTGAAAAACTGAAATTGTAAGAAAGAATCAAAACATATAATAAACATAGTCATGCAGGAAGTAATTATTGGCAAGGAAACTGGAATTGGGGAGGATAGAAAGGCAAAGAGAAAGTGAGAGAAAAAGGATACAATGGAAATAATTCCATTTGTCCTTAACTTTTTTTCCTTTTTGAAAGTGATAAATTTTAGGCCTGTCTAATATTTACACTTTTATTATTTTTTTTTGTCAACGTTTTTTAAAAATTTTTAACTATTTTTAATAAGTAACAATATGAGAGTTTCAAAACACGTTAGTAATAACATTCACAATAATTGATACAATGCATATTGTTGTCCTCATAGTACTTATACAGAACACATGGTGTAGATGTGATAAATTTTCTAATTGATATTGGTAAAAAAAAATTCTTCTCTTTGAACTAAAAGAAAGTAGTTGTACACACAGTCCCATGTTCCATAATTGTAGTGGGTCACTGATGAAACTGGCGATGTTGGAAGCTGTTGATTTAAGCCTTTTGTAGCTCAGCATACTAATCTAGCTTTATATTTTATGCCTTGTGGTTAAACTTTTCTGCTGGATGGTTAAGGGCAAGTTAAAGGAAGACCTGTATAACAAAACATGGAACTTTTGTATCTTCCAAGGTCAGTCAGATTCCATCAGGATTAACTTTGAAACCATGTACAGTGCTTTGTACAACTGTTGACAGTGTCAGCCTTCTGGATGAGTAATGGCCATTGCTTGACCAGTTTGGTCTCTGTGAAAGCCTGAGAGAATGTTTTCTCTCAATGTAGATTTATGGAAGTTACAGAAGACACAGGATATCTTTTTTACTGTGAATTTTTCCCCAAAATTTACATTTTGCATAACTGTAGTATAATATCAAAGTGCAGAAAGATTGATACCAAGGGACAATCCACAGAGCCTATTCAAATCCTGAGGTGTGTGTGTGCGTGCGTGTGTGTGTGTGTGTGTGTGATAGTTCTATGTAGTAGTTTTTTCATGTATGAGTATGGGTAACTACTGTTCTCATAATTGAGACATGCAGCATTATGGAAAGTTACCATAGTTATGTAGCCACAGTTACATCTGTCCCTTCGGGCCTTCTACTTGGCAACTGCTAATCTGTTTTTCATCTTTAGAATAATTTTATTACAAGAATTTATATAAGAATAATAATTCAACATCTTATTTTACTAGAAGAAATGCAGAGATATTTTTAGCTCTACAAAATAATTTTCAACAGTCATTTCCTTTGCATCCTATTCATCTTGAAAAATGTACTTTCCTAAATTTCATGATATCAGGGTCAAGAAAAGTTCCAGACCAAAAAAATGATTCTATTCATGGTTTTCACTCCTTTTTACTGTTAGTTCCAGACATTTATGGTCTTTTTTTCTTTTTCTCTGCTTTTCATCTATGAAGGAGTGTAATGTATTTTTATCTTTTAGGAAATCTTAGTAATGAATCTTTACATAAAGCTCACACTTTTTAATGTGTTTTTGTTACAATCTCCTTTGTATGGTTGGTAATATGGATAGCTCCTTTGTTAATTCTAGCCTTTACAATGATTTATAAATATGAAGATAGTGCCCTTTTGATAGCTGAGCTGGTAAGGTGGGAGACTATAGATACAGCCTCTGATAGCCACAAAATGGAAATAATACCTAATAAACATAAGGCTGCGGATTTAGATGTAGCTCATTGATAAAGTGCTTGTGTAGGTGTTAGATATTACATAGAAACTGTGATTTTCCAAATGAAATGAAACGAAACGAAATGCAACGAAATGAAATGAAACGAAACGAAACGAAACCAAACCAAACCAAACCACAAAATAAACTTGCTCCTGGAATGTAACATTTCTCAGAAATTTCTCTTTTTCCAGTTGTTAATTGGAGAATTACTCATGTTACCATCTTCATTCCATTTTACTAAAATTCTGTATTTTTTAAATAAGCTCCCATGTCTAGGGTAATGAAGTGTAAAACTAAGTGATTTTCTCCTATGTGCAATTGATATTAATGATGGCTACTGGGAAGATAACTTTACACCATAGTGTTGTATCACACTTAGGGTGTTTTTGACTTTGAGGTGTTACATGGGACTGACTAAATGCTAAATGCAAACTTACTGATGCATGCAGGAAGACATTTGTATTAATGTAATTAAGAAACCCCACAAAACCCTGGTTAAAAATTACTTGAAAGTGACAGAGGATGGGGTACTTACTTTAAAGTAAATGAACTATTGGGAGTAATTACAATTAGTCTAACTGTAATGGGATTTAATGAGACTGAATAGAAACAAATTAGACATAATTGGAGGCTAAGAAAAAGTCAATTAAATCTTTATAATTCTAACTTTATAAAAGTTATTGAATTAAATGACCAGGATCAATTAGCAAAGGAAATAAAGCCATGAAATACATTTCTAGGAAGCTGGTACATTTTTAAGGGGAAAGTTATTATTGTACTTAATGATTAGAATTCAATGAAAATCAGCTTAATGATTTGTGTAGCCTTAGTACTTTAACTTTGAATGAATTTTGAAAATTTATAGTTTTACTTATAGAAGTTACATTGAAGAATCAAGGAGTAGAGTTTATTTGATAGGCTAAAATAGAATATTCACAAATGTCAGTGTATTAAGGTGGATTTTGAAGTAGATATGGTTACAGTAATTGCATATTTACTTCAAGTCTGAGTTAGATTTCTGAAAATTGTACTTGGTTTGTTGTAGAAATTGTGTGATTAAAAATACATATACTCACTGCTTTACTTTGTACAGATTGACTGTGCTTCAGTTTTATTTATTTATTTTTTCCTGCAGCCCTGCTGTCAGCCCTTAGGACCATTGCATAAAAGGCTCCACTCAGTTTGTATTCAGTTATATAACTGGTGTTCTATGAAACAGGTCATTAAATAACTCTCTGCTAATAAACTGTGGCTACCAAAATAGCTGCCTAAAAATACTGTAGAGCTGGTGCTGTGGCAATTACAGTTCTGCGGATTCTGCTTCCTGGATGTTGAAGAAAATGTACATCATGATTCATTAAGTCATGTCTAACAACCCTTAAAGGAGCTATAAGAGCATGCTAACTTCCAAATGTACTGGGCTAGGATTGTAGTTCAAATCCAGTGTGGCACACAGGAAAATGATAGCAGCAAATTAGTCTTGGGATGAGATGTGTAGATGCAGCACAACTTCACAGAAATGATCAGTGATCATTTGAACATAGTATGCCTGAAATAAAACCAGCTTCCTACCAATGGTACTGAGAATTCTATACTGAGACATGTAAGGCAGTCTCTCAGGTTTTAAAAAACAAAGCTCACAAAAAACCTATGTGTAATCTGGCTGATGTTGATTGGATGGTAACACTATCCACGCAGGGAGTAATTCCACTACTGATGCCGTGAGATTTTATGCAGAAGAATGGAATGAAAGATGTGCATCCATACCATGTACATATTGAAAGCAGGAAATAGCTTCTCATTCACCCTTTGTGTATCATAACACAGTCCATTCCTACCCAGCTGTGGTGCCCACATAGCACAATTATCACCTCTGCCCAAGCAAGGCTGGCAAACCACTGGAATCCAGGAAAAAGGAAGAAGTCCCCAAAGTCTTTGTAAGAACTGCTGTATTTTTGAAGTGGAATGTGGATGAATTTTACTGCATGGCTTGGGAACTATGTTAAGGGTGATATATTTTTCAACATTTGGTTAATATAGAATTATTCAAGTGCCCATTGTTGACCTCGAAGGTCCTCAGGGCTTTAGATATTTTGTTGTGTTATAGGTGATTAAAATCAGTGTTTGAAAGATAAAGCAGGTGACAGGAACAAATATGAAAGAAGAGGAGGGAAAAAAGCCAAAACAGAAAAATAGCAGCTGAGTGCTGAACACATCCCAAAGCAAAACTGGTGTGAAGAGAACATTAGAAGAAAAGGATTGATGATATATAGTGTGCCTAAGGAGAATCACCTAGAGAGAAAACATTCTCTCAGGCTTTCACATTGGTCAAGCAATGGCAGTCACACATCCAGAGGGCTGACATTGACAGAAGTTCTACAAAACGCTGTACATGGTTTCAGGGTAAGTCTTTAGAGGATTTGATCTGATTTGTCAGATACAAAAGTTACATTTCTCGTTATACAAGCCTTACTTTATCTTTGTCTTGTAAAAGGATCAAGTCAACAGCTTCCGACACTGCCAGTTCTGCTGATAATCCACTACTACTATGGACTATTGGACTAAAGAAACAGCTACTTTCTCTTAGTTCCATGAAGAAAGATTTATACTAATAGTGTTTAGAAAAGTTATCATGTCTGCATTTTGTACTCTCAACAACTATTGTGAAGACAATATTCAATGTATTCTCATTATATATATTTTCTTCCTTTCTTTTCTGCTTTCCTTCTTCCCACTGATTCCCTCCCTTTGAGCAGTTTATTTCCCTTTCATAGCATCTACAGTACCTTTCAGATTTTATTTACTTTTTCAGGTTTTTACACAAGGGAGACAATACATTGCTCATTTTTAATTGGATTTTTGAATTTTGGGAATCTGGTTTTTAAAATTATTATATTCTTGAGAAAAGTCCTTTGTCTGAGGCACAGCTGGCTAATTTTTTTTCCCAGTTTGTGAGTTCCTTTTTACTCCGCTGATGATCTACTTTCACGTGCAGATGTTTTCAGTAAGATTAGATCTCAGTTGTTGCTTATTTAAAGTATTGCTTGTGTTGTGCAGTTTTTTTTTTCCATGAACTCTCTGCCTATCGCTATGTCTTCAAGATTTCTACCTAATTTCTCCTTCGTTTCAGTTTTAATGTTTAAATATTTAATATTTAACTATTTTTGACATCAGTACATGGATGTAATTCTAGTCTTTGGCACATGGATAGCCAGTTTTTCCAGTATAACTTATTGAAGAGACCGTCTTTCTTACAGTGTATATGTTGAGCCCATTTGTCAAAGATAAAGTGGCTAAGTATGTTTTTAGTTGTATCTGCATCTATTAATCTGTTTCACTGATCCTCAAACGTCCATTTGTTTTTATTTTTTGCCAGTACCATGCTGCTTTTTATCACAGTAACTTTGTAGTATAATTTTAAGTCAGGCATTATACCTGTCCTTTGTTGTCCAGGATTGCTTTTGCTGCCCTAGGTCTGTTCTAGTTCCAGGTAAATTATTATATGAATGTTTTCTCTAGATTGGTGAGGTATACTAATGTTTTTTTTTTTTTTTTTTTTTAGGGGGGAGGGCTACTGGGGATTGAACTCAGGACCTTGCACTTGCCAGACAAGTGCTTATTCTACTGAGATGTCTCCCCAGCCCTACTAGTGATATTTTGACTGGGATTACATTGAATCTACACTGGGTCTTAGCCAAAAGGTCGAAAAATTATTACATTAAATCTATATAGTAGTTTTATGATTACGGCCATTTTCACATTGTTGGTTTTTTCTACCTGTAAGCAAGGTGTATCTTTCCATTTTCTGAAACCCTCTTCTATCTCTTTTTTCCTCATACTATAATTCTCACTATATAGATCTTTTGTTTCCTTTATTAGATTGATTCCTAAGTAGTGCATTTTTGGGATCCTATTATGAAAATGTGGTTTCACTAACTTCTTCCTTGGTGTGTTTGTTGTTTGTGTAAAGGAATGCTATTAATTTTCAATGTCAACTTGTATGCAGCTATGCTGCTGAATTTGGTCATCAGATGTAAAATCTTTTGGTGTATTTTTTGTGTTTTTTTTATGGAGAGTATCATGTCATCTGTGAATAATGATAATTTCACTTCTTCCTTTTCAATCTTTATTCTTTTTATTTTTCTCTCCTGTTTAATTGCTCTGGCTAACAGAATTATGGTTTTGTTTCCAAAACTATACTGGATAGGAGTGGCTAGTGTGGACATTATCCTCTTGCTCCTGATTTTAGATCAAGAACTTTCAGTTTTTTTCCAGTTTGTGTAATGTTGGCAGTTGTTTCTTCACAGCGAGCTTTTATCAGATTGAGGTAAAGACCATCTGTTGTGATTTTCTTTAGGACTTTTTTTTAATCATGAATGAGTGTTGGAATTTGTTAGAAGGTTTTGTGAGATGATTATGTAATTTTGTCTTTGGCTCTGTTTATATGACATACTTTTTGCCTTTTTTTTTTTTTAAACATCAGTGCAAATGTTATTTATCTGTATGTGTAGTTTGTTTGTTTGTTTATTTATTTATTTATTTATTTATTTGGTACAGGATCTTGCTACACAGCTTAGACTCATAGTGACTCTCCTGTGTAGCCTCTCCAGTCCTGGGATTACAAGCATGTGTCACTATGCCTGGTTTTAGTGGCAGGCACTGTGTGCCTGGGGTTCTAGGGCTGGCATGGCATGTGGTACTGTGGAGCATGTGGTACTGTGGATTGAGCCCAGGCCTTTGTGCTTACCAGGCAGGTGCCTAGACCGTGGAGCTATCTCCCCAGAGCTTTCTCTTCGTTTGTTAAAGACAATTACAAAGTAAAAAAAAATACATTAGAAATAATACACAGTTTTGCTAGCAAAATTATAGGAATTCAGCAATGATTTTTATATTGCATGTTGTCTTCAAATTAGTTGTTATAATGTATTACATTTATTTATTTGTGCATCCTAAACCATCCCTTGTATTCTTGGGGTGAAACCACTAGGTCATGGTGTATAATCTTGATTATTTCCTGTATTCTGTTTGATAGTATTTTACTGCAGTGTGGTTTTTTTTTTTTTTTTTTTTTGGTTCTATATTAATCAGGGATTTTGACCTGTAGTTGTCTTTTTTGGTTGGGGTCTTTCTCTGGTTTTTGTATCAGTGTAACATTTGTCTCCAGGAAACAGTTAAGGAAAAATGCTTCCCTTTCTAATTCATTGAAGATTTTGAGAAGAATTAGCATAAATCTGTCTCTAAATTTCCTGTAGAATTTAGTTATGTGTTCTATCAGAACCTGACATTTTCTTCATTGGTAAGTTGTTAATTACATTCTTATTTTCATTTACTGAGAATGGGTTATTCAGAATTGTCATATCTTCTTGATTTTTAAAATGTGTTGGAATTGTTCTGTTTTACTAATGTGAAAATTCGCTGCTACAAATTTCTCTCTTAGGACTGCTTTCATTGAATCCACAGGTTCTACCAACTTGTACCAGCATTTTCATTTGCTTGTGACTCGTTTAATTTCTTCTTTACTTTCATCTGTGACCCAATGATTGTTTGCAGAGTATTGTTTAATTGCCACGTATTTATGTAGGTCTTACAATTTCTCTTCTCAATAATTTGCAATTTCTTTGTACCATGTTCCAATAATATGCATGAGATAATTTCAATTCCTTTGCATTTGCTTATGCATATTCCATGTGCTAGTACATAGACTATTTTGGAGAATGTCCCATGTGCAGCTGAGAGGAATGTGTACTCTGATGTTTTTGGGTAGAACACACTGTAAAGTCTGCTAAGAGCATTCATTAGTAGAATGGTGTATATAAGTGTTATTAAGTTCTGTTTTTTTCTTTGCTGAATTTTTGTCTACTCAATTTATCTCCTTGTGACAATGGGGTGTTAAAGTTTGTCATTGCAATCGCGTTATGGTTATTTGATTTTTCATGTCTGTTAATTTTTTTCTTATTTAGTTGAATGCTTCTGTATTTAGTGCATGTACATTTATGATTGTTGTCTTTTCCTCTTACAGTTTTCCCCTAACAAGTATGTAGTGAGTGACCTTCTTTATCTTACTTTGATCCTTCTTGGTTTCAAGTTCACATGTTTGCAACCAGAACAGCTGCCCCTGTTTTTCTCTAGCTTCCATTCAAATGGAGTATAGCTTTCTATACTTTCACTTTCACTTTCAGTTTATGAATTTCATTTTGAGCTACACTTGCTTCTTTTATACAGCTTATTGCTGGATTTTGTTTCTTGATCCACTCTGCCAGTCTGCTTCTTTACATTGGAGAATTGAGGCCACTTATATTGATAGTTATAATTGACATTTATTGGCTTATCATTGTCACATAATTCTCCTGCTCTTTTACTCTATTTTTGCTGGCTAGGTTTGCTGGTTCCTTTCTGTCGTTGTTCTTGAACTAGGGGTCATTTTAATCTCTTTTTAGAATGTTTTTCAGTATTCTTTGTAGTGTTAGATTGGTGGTCTTGAATTTCTTCAGTTCTTTGTCCCGATAAATATCTTATTTTTCCATTAAGTTTGAAACAGTTTTGCAGGGTGAATTACTCAGGGCTGGAAGTTGTTTGTTTTGAGGACTTGAAATCCTTACTCTAGGCTTTTTCTTGGCTAGACGATTTGCATCTTGAAATCTGCCATAATTCTCATGGAGCTTTCTTTTATAGATGATCTGTTTCTTTTTTTCTCTCTCTCCAATAGCTTTTAATATTCTGTTTATTTGCTGAATTTTTGATATTTTGATTATTGTATATCTGGGTAGAGACATAATAGTTTGGCCTGGCTAACTGGAGTTCTATGTACTTCATTCATGTGTATGTCAGATGCTTTTTTAAAAAAAGGTATTTAAATTTTTTGGTACAGGGTCTTACTACACACCTTGGACATAGTGATCCTCCTTTTTTCAGCCTCACTAGTGCTGGGATTACAGGTATGAGCCACCATGTCATAATTGTGATCCTTGCTGTCTATCATCTGGTTTTTAAATGTCTTAAATTGACACTGGTCTAAGTTAGATTATAAAAGATTACTTAAGATGTTGATGAGAGCATGTAACTAGTGTTATAGAACTGGTCTCCATACAGCACACAATTTCTGTGTGCCTTGTGGTTGTCAAAATGATTAGTATAATGAAAGATGGTTGCTTTACTGTGTGTGGGTATCACTGTGGATTTGGAGGCTGCTAAGCACTAGCCCATTGTCTGTAGTCCATCAACTCTTTTGGTGAAGACTCATAACTTTATTGTACGTAGTTGTCAGTGAAGTAACAGTTAAGTGTTTTCCTGAGGTCAGATTGATTGTCTTGTCATTTTAATCACATATTTGTTTGATCCTTGCATCTAAAAAAAGATCCAGTAGGAACCCAGGAGATAACTCAGTGGAATGAGTTCTTGCCTGGAAAGTGCAAGATCCTGAGTTTGATCCCTGGTACTGTAATAAATAAATAAATAGAAAGAAAGAAAGAAAGAAAGAAAGAAAGAAAGAGCTTATAAATTCTTGGAGAAGGAGCACTGGGAAAATAAAAAAATGGTGCAAGCAACATGTGAGGCATTGAGAGACTTATCTGGATTCCATGTTAGGTTGTTCATTGGTGTACATGGGTAGAGCCTCCAGTGATTTTCAGCATATCCGCAGATAGTAAACATACTGGAGGTGACCTGTTAGAACCAAGCTTACCTTTTGGTTTGTGTGTTAGACTCCCAAGAGATTTGGGAGCAAGTGCTATAATATTACATCATACAGCTTTGTAAAAGATAATAAATTATGGTCTCACATAAAAAAACAGAGCAATTTAGTGGCTATTTTGTTCTTCTAAACATGGTACCATTGTAAAATAACAATCAGGAAACAATTCAGAAATCTTTGATATTGTTCTCAGATTCTGTGCCACATTTTCTAAGTATTTTGATGGTAGTGATTCTTAATTATTTAAAAGTACCTATGAAATTTTAGAATAATCAAAACTAGCTCTTACCTACAGTTTATAAAGTTGATTTCTCACTTTATATGTCTCACATATGACCATATATATTATGAATGGTGCTTAAAGCAGTTTCACAGAGTCCATGAGAATAGTCTAAAAGTGGAGTTTATAATTATTTTAGTATCACTGAAAGAAGATGACTTTTGGGGACAATGTTTTTTTTTTTTTTTTAAATCTCATTGAGATAAATGAGATTTGATACATATATTTTAATAGTCCCATTGTTTCCTAATGCCAAATGGTGGGATGATTAAATGTGCTCTGTAACAAGAACAGAAAGCACATATACCAACTTCTAATGATGAATGTAATTTAAACATCAGTCATAAAATGAAAATTCAAAAAGCAGAAAATGATTCCACTGTTATTTAATTACATATATATTACACATATCTTCTGCCTAATTCTGTGTTTCAGAGTATTCACTCTTGCAAGATTTACTCTTCTTTCACTCTTACAAATCTCTGCCTCTTTATGGATAAACACATGACACAACCTGGGCCAATTACAGAAAGCTGGTTCCAGGATTGGTCTAAGAGTGGATGGGGAGATTAGTCAAAAAACAGCAAAGAAAAAGAATCTTACCATGTGAGAATTTATCATCTGGATTTATGACTACTGGTGAAGGGAAGATGTGAGTCTCAAGTTGGAGAGGATAAAGTGAACACATTGGAAAGTAAAAGTAAAACCACATAGAAAAAACCTGGGAACTCCGGCTTCTTCTCAGTGCTGATCCTCTAGTTTGAGATCCAGGTTTAGCCCTGTTATTCCTGATATTTAGGTATGGGAACTACCAATTCCTATTTTGAAATCTTAGGCTTACTTTGCCTACTTTAAAAAAATCTTTTTGAAGAATAAGAATTTAAAGAAAGAAGGTTTCTGTTTAAGAGAGACAGAGGACCCTGAGAGTGGGTTGCCCACCAACCCCCAAACAACAGTCTCAATTTCTTATTATCTTATTGAAAAAATATTTGTAAGAACTTTGTTACTACTTGAGATGGCATTGGTGCTGAATGAAGTGATTTTCAGAGTTTCTGCATTTTGGTGGTTTGCTTTCTAGGTGTGCTGCACTTGGCACTTGTTCTCTAGAACTTCAAGAGCTTAGATCAATGAATCTTTAATACACACTTTATGGGCTTATAGTTAAAAAATTAATTTTAATAGTTGAAAGTTGCCTGTCTTTTGAATGGGTGTTAATTACTTTGGTTAAATTATTCCCTTCTCTCACACATTGGAATATTGATGCACGAAGTCTTTCAGTGTAATAGTTATCATTCTTGGTTTCTAGGCAATAGTGATTTGTTTTTTGTTTTGTTTTTTTTTGTTTTTTTTTCACTCAACTGACAACTGATGCATTGTTTGCACTCGATAATCTGGTATTATTGATGCACCCAACTGTATGTGTTTTTAATTCTGAATTTTACCTCATTATGAATAATTTTCTTCTTATCTGGGGAAATATTAATTCTGCTTGTTTACATACAAAGTAAAAAGAATAATTCAGTGCTAATATTTTGGCTTGTTTTCACATGCAAAGAGACAAACAGTAGTAGTACTATTTACATATGCTAATTTTTTGTACTTCCCCCTTTGGAAGCTGGACTCTTCCATGAGGAGTAAGCTGATACCTTGACTAGATTATTTCATGCACTGACCACTAACCATTGTCAATATTTTTTTTAATGAATGTTTCCTTTGATTAAATTTTTTCTATTCTCTTGTGGTAAAACCCATAATGAGCAATCATATCTTAAGTGGGGTATTTGTAAGAACAGTGAAGGCCTCTACTGGATCTTTCCCGGCTTAAATCAAGATTTTTTTATGATTTTCTAGCCATCCAGGACAGAATTGTAGAACCGAGGCAGGCCTGTTAGCTATCCTTCTGTGACTCAGTGTACTAAGTAAATTCCCACTGAGGATGTAGAGGTGACAAAATGTGTACACTCAACACTCACGGATGATGTCAGGGGGCCACCAAGAGCAGCCACAGACACTTAACTATTTTGTGTTTGGAAGAAATAATTTTATGCATTTTCTATGAGCTACAATCATTTCTTTTCATTATAGAACATTTTTAATGAGTTGTACTGTTGACTTACATTGTAAGAGTTTATATAGAATAGTCCAGTGAAACTCTACTGTCTCTCATAAAGTTGTTGAAATTGCTATTTTTACATTTCATGCTAACTTCCTCATGAAGTTGTTGTATGATTTTTGTCTGGTGCCAAAAGATATGACGAGAAGACCCGATGAATGTAGCTTCAGAGGACTCATCAAGTCTTCTCATCATATCATTCGGCACTGGACAAAAATATACAAGTGGTGCATGATGACGAGGGGCACAGAAGATGACAATGGGTGAGTTAAGAGAGGCCTGACCACGTGGGAAAAGTATGCCCAGAGTAGGCGAGACCACCGGCAACAGCTCAGAGTGATGGGAAATTTCGCTTCCGTAGAAAATGAGTATGTCCATCTTATTCAGACATTGTTCAAAGGAGCGGGGGTAAAAGTGAAACCAAAGAGTTTCAAAGGATTATTTTCCCTTATAAAAATGCATTGTTATTGGTTTCAGCCTAAGGGAAAGACTGCTCTGAACCTAAAAGATTGGAAGCAGGTTATGAAAGCTCTGCATAGAGCACATCAGCAAGGGGAACCTATTCCTCTGAGTGTGCAGTCTGACTCTGGGGAGTCAAGTCTGCAGCCAATTCCTCAGACTCAGGAAGGCACTCCTATAAAGGTTCCAGCTGAAAAAGAGACTGAGGAACACGGAGGCAGCACCACATCTCTTCATTTGTCCTTGTTAAATGAAAAATGTAAATCAGAGAATCTGAAAGCAAAACAAACATTTCTGGCTCTTTAGCCTCTGTCCTCTGATTCCAAGGACTTTTCTGATGCTCACGGGACTGAGTTGGAGGAGACAGATAATATCTTGGAGTTATCCCATCGTGTGAAACATTTGACATTTGACACAATTGGTATCTAAATTGGTGGAGCGATCGGATGTTACAAATCTACCTTCAATGCTTGCTAATATTCGTCCTCCCAACTCGCCTCCCACAACTAACCCTTCTGTTTCTCCATATGAGGAAAGAAAGGAAACCCCCATAAAAATTTATAAAAGTGTGATATCTCAGGCTCACTGATAGAGTCAAATCTCGGTTCGTCCTCTGAAGCTACATTCGTTGGATCGTCTTGTCATATATTTTGGCACCGGACAAAAATCATGCAACATGAAGTATCAAGGAAAGAAAATTCACTTTCTGGCTTCATTATCTGAAAACCTTCAGTTTTACCAAAGTTAATTGTGCTACTTACTCATGCTAAGTAGACAACATAAGTTTTCTACTTGAACCAACTACAAAACATAAAACTAAATTTGTTATTCATTTCTGGCAAATATTGAGTGTTCTTTCCCATGGACTATGCGATGAGTGTTACATCTGGCTCTGTTTTGTTTTTCTCTTAGTTTTATAGTTGAAGACACCCACAGTTTTACTTTTGTTACAAATAGTGTACGTTAGAGTTAATATACAATATAATATTTACACATATGGGTCTGATTTATTTCACTTGTGAGTATAGCCCCAAGTCGCACCCAGTTAGCAATGAAGACTTGGAGTTTGTCTTTCTTTATAGCCGAGTAGTGCTCCATTGTACAAAAATATCACATCTTTTTCATCCATTCCTCAAGTTATTTTGCATTTATATTGTTTCCAAGATTTGGCCAGGACAAATTGTGCTGCTATAAACATGGGTGAACCAGTATCACTCCGTGTGATGTTTTCTTTTTTATGTATTTTTTTAAATACCTAAAAGTGGAATAGTTGGATTGAATGGGATTTCCAGTCCTAGTTTTTGAGGAGTCTCCACACTGATTTCCATAGTGGTTGTACTAGTCTATATTACCATCAATAGTGGAGAAAGATACCTTTTCTGCCACAGCCATTCTAGCAGTGGTTATTAGTTGGTTTCTTCATGATAGCCATTCTTTATGAGGTAAGATGATATCTTAATATGTTTTATTTTGCATTTTTTATGGCCAGTGTTGTGGAATTTTTTTTTTCATGTATTTATATGCCACTTACATTTCTTCTTCTGAGAAGTGTATTTTCATTTTAGATGCCCAGTTTTGGATGGGGTCTTTAAATTTTGGAAACCTAATTTTTTTTAGTTCTTCTATATTCTACTTAAAAGACCTTTGTCTGAGTGATTATTAAGATTTTTCCCCATATGTGGTGGTTTTTTTCACTCTTGATGATTTCTTTTGCCATGCAGAAACTTCTCAATGAGTTCCCAGTTGTTCATTCTTTGAAGTATTTCCCATGCAGTTTGGGTATGTTCATCAACTGTCTGCCTACATCTATGTCTTCAAGATTTCTGCCTACTTTCTCTTCCAGGAGATTTAATGTTTATGTTTTAATATTTTGATCTTTAATCCATTTTGACTTAAGTTTACTGCATGGCAATAGACCTAGGCTATTGTTTTTCCAGTGAACGTGTTTGGCCCTCTGTCAAAGATAATGTGGCTGAGTGTGTTGGGAGTTGTATCTGCATCTTCTAATCTGTTCCATTGATCCATAGGTCTGTTTTTTCACTAGTACCGTGCTGATTTTATCATAGGAGTTTTGCAGTATAATTTAAAGTCAGGGATTGTAATTCCTCCTGCTTTGCCTTTGTTGCCTAGGATTGCCTTTGCTATTCTTGGTCTTTTCTGGGTCCAAATAAGTTTCAAGGATGTTTTCTCTTGCTCTATAAGACATACTGATGGTATTTTGATAGGAATTCTATTAAATCTACATAAGAATTTTGGGAGTATGGCCATTTTCACAGTGTTGGTTCTTCTTATGCAGGAGCAAGGACTATCCATGTGTTGGTTCTTCTTATGCAGGAGCAAGGACTATCCATGTTCTGAAATCTTGTTTGATTTTTTTCCAGAGTACTGTAATTTTCATTGTATAGACTTTTTTTTTTACTTTCTTTGTTAGATTAATTCCTAAGTATTTCATATTTTTATCATTATTTTGAAGAGTATTGTTTTTCTAATTTATCTCAGTGAGTTTGTTATCAGTGTAGAGGAATGCGATTGATTCTTGGGTATTGACTTTGTATCCTGCTATGCTACTGAATTTGTCTATGAATTATAGGTGCTTATTTTGAAGTATTTTGGGTCTTCCAAGGAGAGTATCATGTTATTTGTAAAAATTGATAGCTTAATTTCTTCCCAAGAACAAGGAATAATCTTATTCCTTTAATTTCTCTCTCTTGTCTAATGGCTCTAGCTAATAATTCCCCACACAGAGCCAAACACAAAACACAAAACCACACAACAGGTCCACCTGAGTTAGACCTGAGCAAGCAACCACAAAAACTCTCCTTTGTTAACTTTAGAGGTCCCCCACAGGCGAGGTAGCCCTGTCAAGATTAGCTCTCCCTTAGATGTTCTAGCCTGTGATCACGCTCCCTAAAACATCCTGCAAAGTCTCCTGTCCCCCTTTGTTTGCTGCTGTCTTAGTCCACAGTACAGCCAGCCTGCTTGATGCTCCCAGTCAATCTTCTCTCATCAGAATGTCTGGTGTGGTCAATTGTGTGGGTTTGTACCTAACAGAGTAGGTAGCTATATCACTGCAATCAGACACTTTCTGTACTCTGTTTTTTTTTTTTCCTAAGTATCTCTCCAGTGTCAAAGGTTCTCATTTTGTATGTGTCCCAAAATTTTGCCTTCTGTGTAAGATATTGTGTTCATTTGGCATTGTCCTTGTCCTTTAGTGTAGGGCTTTGGTGAGGTTATTACCCAAGCACTTCCCAGTATTATTACTCAAGGGAGAACATGTGGTTCAGGCAGATATGGTTTGCTACTTACAGTAATACAATTAGCAACACTAATAACAGGTAGTGAAATTCAGAAATTGTAACTAATAATTTTGTACTTCACACCATAGGGGCAAACATTATAGTTGTATAACAAAGCAGTTCTTTTTTTTAACTTTTTGTCTTTTTGAGACAGTCTTGCTACACACATACACACACACACACACACACACACACACACACAGAAAGTAGGTAGGTAAGAATCATGCTTCTTTATGTAGAATAAATTAAATTCATTGAATTAATGATTTTCATGGTCATCATCCCATTTGCACTAGGATTCTAGTGGCATCTTCCTTGTATCAGCCAGCACTGTGCCGTATGACAGGCACGAGGAGTCTGCCTTTATTGTTCTGGGATCTTGAGTGATTAAAAATTGTGGGAGTCTCCTGCAGAAAGATCATTACTGTCATCCCTTTTGTCTTTAACATTGTTAATCAGGTAACTGACAGTAAGAGTGCTGTTCTCTTTGGTTTGCAGAAAAGGAGACATTTATAGCATCAGGTCATTTGAGAACAACACCAGCCAACATTAATAAGGTAAAAGTACCAGGGGAATGAGGGAAGAATCGACAGACCTGCTGGGCTGTTGATCTTGTTTATTGTCTGGCCCCTAGTCTCCTCTTTTAAGTTCATTCTCTTTTCCTTACTTAAGTGTTCATCTGTGCTGATTTAAAACACCTTAGTGATTGTGAGAGTAATTAGCATACAAAACTGGGAAACTCAACTTCTAAATTTCATTAATGAGCCTAGTTTAGCTCCCCTTTATCTTTTAACTGACCCCGAGAGCATTAATGAAAAGTGTATAAATATGAATACTGTGTAGTAATAAAGGGGAATTATCTCTCACCCTTAATTTAATTGGTGTCACCTTAGCTTTTAGTATGGCATAGCAGAGTATCGCCACCTGCCATCATTCAAAACTACTTAAGTCACTAATTAGCGCACTTAAAAATTAAATGACCTTCCAAAAGTGATCAAAACAGTCTCATAAGAAAGTACTAGAGTATAGCATTGGTAAAATATAGAATTTTAGACTTTTGAGGGACCCTGGTATTCATTCTGTGAAAACTCTGTCCATGAAAGAATCTATCAGATCATTCTCTTGTTGCATAGACTAAGACTCTAGTAACTGAAAGCTATTTTAATATACTAATGTTCTAATGTCTTGACTGATATTAATGCTTAGTCAATGTGTAAAGTTCTTTATGGAACTGTCAGCATGGGTAGGAAGAGTATGTTTTTGATAAAAGTAGTTTATTTAACTTGATTGATTCGAGTTCCATTATTATTACTTTTGACATATGGAGAAGACAAAATATATCTATGCTGCCTTTGAAATGTTTGTTTTGGAATCTAGGTTGGAACCCAAAAAGAACTCAGTTTCATAAAAAGGTGAATCAAACTCAGTTTCATCAAATAAGTTAAAAACACTTGCTAAAAATTTTCTGTAATCCTACCCAACCAATAGAAATGTATGTAACTACAAATCAAGACACGAGTGTCTCTTGTCCTTAGCAAATTTTTCCACAATAGAGAAGGCTTTGAAATGAAATTTTGCTCATGGGGTAAATTTTGCTCATTTTTATTTAGTAGATATTTAGAACAATTCACCACACATGTACACATGCATTGCAGTGTTGTAATAACACTTGTGATGTGGATAGTAATCTGTTAAGTCAGAAATGGCTGCAATGTAACGCTGTTAGGCTTCTACTTTGATGAACACAAAACAAATTGATTAGTTTACACTTTCCTCCCCAAAGCACAAATCTGAAGCATGGCTTTCCATTATGGAAGATCTGTTCTTTTCTCACAGATAATCTTCAAATGAGGAAAGAGTGTGGTGAGGGCTTATGTTGATGAACTAATGATAGGTGCTATTGATTTTTTCTTTTCTTTTTTTGGAACAGCTTGATTCTGAGTAGTTTTTCAATATGCACTTGAGATCTTGCTCTAGTTGATACCGCGCATTATAAATGATAGTTCCAAGACTGAATCCCTCACTTCTGTACAGAAACTGCACTACAGCAACTAATAACAATAATAAATACTAACCTTTACTGATCTCTTTTTAACCAAGCACTGTGCTACAACTTTTTATTCATTTGTTTTATTTCATCTGTGTTACAACAGTTTTAGCTCTGTTTTGTCACATTTTCCAAACTAGAAAGTGAGGCAGGGAGAGGTAGATTTCCTGATAGATGGCAGTGCCAGTCTATGTGAGGCATTACACCAAAATATCCTAGGCTGAGTGGTTTATAAACATCAGAAATGTACTGTTCACTATTCCAGAGGCTAGGACATTCAACACACTAGCAGTTTTAAAGTTGGATGATAACTGTTTCTTATAGATGATACCTTCTATGTCCACATCTGGTAGAATAAGGAAACAAGCTCTCCCAAGCCTTTTTAAATGACATTAATCCTACTGAGAAGGACTCCATCCTCCTAACCTGATCACCCCGCAAAGGTCCACCTCTTTATACTCTTACCTGGGGGATGACATTTCAATATATGTATTTGGAAGACACAAACATTCAGACTCTAGCAGTGATAGAGCAGTGCGTCTTCAATCTGTTGGACTCAGAAGAAAAACTAGTGGTGAAATTGGCTTGCTATTGCTGGAGCACACCTAGTAGCTATCTATTTCTACACACTTGCTGATGTTGTTTTCTCCTTACTGAGTGCTCAGTACTACCCTTTCTACTTTTTGTCACCAAATGCTTCTATGTGTGCCTCTCCTACTTTCTATCACAGTAAAAAGAAAATTGTTCTGTGAAGTGTTAATAAATGTCAAATTCTAGCCCTCTTTTCATCCCGTTTAGTATAGTGTTAAACTTTTACATTGAAGAATAAAAGGGATTTCAGGAATATAATTAATGTTACTGATGATGTTAACTTTTCTATTTTAAAAAGAAACAGCAAAAACAATGATATAGAATTTCAAAGAAGATAAGAAGTCAACAACGTTATTATATTGTATATTTCTATCGTCAAAGTAGTTACTTGCATTATAAGATATAGGCATGTAAAATTGATCAAACAATGTAAATTCTCCTTTCAATAAGCTAATAAAATGAATATAATTATAGTAGATATTTCATGTGTACATATTTTTTTTTCCTTTCACTCTTTTCTCCTTTCCTCAATTCCAGTTATTGTTTCCATTTGAACAGTTACTATCTGTTATGGTTTATGTCTAGTTGTCCCCCCAGAGCCTCATGGAGTCACTGGGCGGGGACTTCTAGAGTTTGAGACTTGATCCATGATCCTTGGGATTATAGGTTTTAGTACTGATGGGATTATGGGTGGAAGTACTTCCGGGATTATGGTGTAGTCTAGGGCGGGAGCTAAGGCGGAGAGCCTGAATGTAATATAAAGAGAGACAGAGAGACAGACTAGAGCTCTAGCTGTTGCTGTTGCTCTGCTGCCGTGTTGGTTGGCTACCTCTGCCACCATTTTGTTGCTGTTCCGCCGCCATGAACTGGATGCTCTCTGCTCTGTTCCACTGAGCCTTGGGCCAGCCGAATATGGACTGAAACCTCCACAAACTGTGAGCTAAATAAACCTTTCCTTCCTTCATTTTGAGTGTTGGGTATTTGTTCCAGCAATGAGCAAAAAGTAACTAAGACACTATCCTGTTCACAATATTTATTGTACATTTTGGGTCTCACTTAGTCTTTTAATTTGTTATACTTGGGTTACAACATAGTATTTGTATATGTGAATCTGATTTATTTTACTTATGAGCATGGTCTTTAGTTGTATTCATTTACCTATAAAAAACCTGAAATTTATCTTTCTTTATAGTTACATAATCCTCCATTGTATAAAAACTTTACACTTTTTTTTTATCTGTTCCTCAGTTGATAAGCATTTGAGTTGTTTCCAAGATTTAAGTATTACAAATTGTGCTACTATAAAATGTGTGCACATATATTGCTGTGAGCTGATGTTTTTATTTTTATTTTATTTTATTGTTGTCTTTCTGAGACAGGTTCTTGCTATGCAATTCAGGCTGGCCTTGAGCTCACTTTTGTAGCCCAGGCTGATCTCAAACTCACCCTGATCCTCCTGCCTCAGCCCCTCAAGTGCTGGGATTATAAGTGTGTGCCATCATGCCCAGCTTGAGAGCTGATGTTTTTAATTCTGGGAAAATACTCAGAAGGAGAATAGATGGGCTGAATGGGCTTTTAACCCTAATTTGTTTAGGGATTTCCACAGTGGTTGCACCAGTCTACACAAAGATCTCTGAAACAAATCTTGATGTTTGATGCCAGATAGAAGATAAATTTAAGCCCACAAATGCTTTTCCTTTTGTTTGTATGAGCTTTGTTCTACCCAGATAGCATGTTATGGCCCCTCCAATGAAAGTCTTGAAGTCCCTTTCTTAAGATTGCTATTGAAAAAAAGTCCATAGATATTGATTAAGGAGTATGAACTTATTGTCTACATTGTAGGAGTTTTCAGTCCTAGGTTGGTTTTGTAAGTTTGCTGGGAAAGGAATATCCAGATGTATCTTGTCTTTTAATCTAGAGAAGTTTTGGAAAAATTTACTAGCTGTAAATATTAGTTCATATTTACCATAAGAGCAATCTTTCACATACCGGTTAGCATGAGAGTTAAAGATGCTTTTACGGAAGCACTGGAACTAATCTCTTAGTAGTACTGCAGACTGTGACAGTGAAGATCAGCTATGTGTCATTAAAGAGCCTATATTCTAGCAAGTCTCTGAGTGGTTAACTGACTTAAAGTATTGAGTTAGTTAAGGCCAGGACATTTGGCTTTAGTTCTTTTTCCATTACCTATTAGTTTAAGTCATTCGTGGAAACTAAAACATCCATGTGTTGCTTATCTCTATGTTAGGATGAATATTAAGCTATCTTCCAGCAGCTGAGCTTCAGGAATCCATGAGATCTTGGATTCTTCTGTCAGTAGATAATTTTTTGTATACACTCTTTTTTTTTTTTTTTTTTTTTTTTTTTTTTTTTTTTTTTTTTTTTTTTTTTTTTGTCTTTTTGAGACAGGGTCTCGTTATGCAGTTATGCAGTTCAGGCTGGTCCTGAGCTCACTTTTGTAGCCCAGGCTGGTCTCGAACTCGCACCAATCCTCCTGCCTCAGCCTCCCAAGTGCTGGAATTACAGGCGTGAGCCATCACGCCCGGCTATACTCTTGTTATGGTTTATGTCTAGTTGTCCCCCCAAAGCCTCATGGAGTCATTGGGTGGAGACTTCTAGAGCTTGAGACTTGATCCATGATCGCTGGGATTATAGGTTTTAGTACTGATGGGATTATGGGTGGAAGTACTTCTGGGATTATGGGTGTAGCCTAGGGTGGGAGCTAAGGTGGAGAGCCTGAACGTAATATAAAGAGAGACAGAGAGACAGACTAGAGCTCGAGCTGGTGCTGCTGCTCTGCTGCCCTGTTTGGTTGGCTGCCTCTGCCACCATTTTGCTGCTG
>PVJA010007649.1:0-22970 GCA_004027025.1 Myocastor coypus
GCCAGCCTGAACTGCACAGTGAGACCCTGTCTCAAAAATTAAAAAAAAAAAAAAAAAGAATTAAGGTCCTAGCCAGGTGTGGTGGCACACACCTGTAATCCCAGCACTTGAGAGGCTGAGACAGGAGGATCAATGTGAGTTCAAGACCAGCCTGGGCTACAAAAGTGAGCTCAAGGCCAGCCTGAAATACACAGTGGGACCCTGTCTCAAAAAGACAAAAAAAAAAAAAAGAAAGAAAAGAATTAAGGTCCTGTGTTCCAACTATATTACTTTCCACAAAACCATAAAATGTTTTAGTTATTGGCACCTTACTGACCTTCCCCTCCCCACGCTGTTTCCATTTTGAGCAACTAATAATTTCTAAAAGGCAATATTTTCATCCTCTTTTAAGTAAAATTCTAAAAATTTGAGAAACTGATAAGGCTGTCTAGGAAAAAGAATCTCAGTGGAATGTAATAAACTTAGTACAGAAACAATGAAGTTTATACTCAAAATGGGAAATAACTAGTTAATAAACAGGTTTCTCTAACCTATGAGATTATCTTCAAAGATTTTTGTCTGATATTTTCAAGTGAATAAGAAGGTTAATTTACTTCTTATGATACGAAATGCAGCAGGAAAAACCTGTTTTATCTATTAAAACTATTGACAGTGTTGACAAGAAATATAAAACACAAGTCAGAATTTTAAAATCTTGGGCTAGGGATATAGGTCAATGGCACAATACCTGCCTGACAAGCATGAAGTCCTGAGTTTAAGTCACATTACCAAAACAGAAAGTAAATAATAATAATAATAATAATAATAATAATAATAATAATAATAATAATAACAGAATTAGTCTCAGTGGAAAAATCAAGATGCCTAACTCCTAGAAAAAAATTTTTGCAGATAGTACTATCAAATAGATACTCCTGGGATTTGAACAATAATGATAATTAATTCCACTTTCCTACTGACTTTGCCAGGAAGCTTAGTCCAATATGATAGTACATCTAGAACACAGAGGGAGGAAAGGATAGAGCAGTTGTGGTGAACCTACAGCAAGCATACCAGACAGTTGTTTATATCATTAAATGTTCTAAAAGGTTTGTCATCACTAGGATAGAGGAAACCGAATTATCATTCAGTACAACTGGATAATATGTTGTTAATAGCTCTTTGTACAAAAAATATGAGATAAGAATCAAATCAAAGTATTAGTCCAAAAATGACCATTGGCAGCAGGGCAAATATAAGAGGAGGAGGAGAAGGAGGAGGAGGATAGAGAGGAGGAGGAAGAAAACGAGGAGGAGGAAGAGGAGGAGGAAGAGGAGGAGGGAGAGGAGGGGGAGGAGGAGAAGGGGAAGGGGAAGAGGAAGAGGAGGAAGAGGAAGAGGAAGAAGAAGAAGAAGAGGAGGAGGAAGAGGAGGAGGGAAAGGAGGGGGAGGAGGAGAAGGAGAAGGGGAAGGGGAAGGGGAAGAGGAAGAGGAAGAAGAAGAAGAAGAAGAAGAAGAAGAAGAAGAAGAAGAAGAGGAGGAGGAGGAGGAAGAGGAGGAGGAGGAGGGGGAGAGTATATAAGAGAAGAACTTTGAGAAAGTACAATGATTAATGAATGATGTCTGGTGTCAAATACATAGCTGCTAAATAATAAAATTCCCTATTCTACTCTAAAAGAACCTCAGAAATCATACTGTCTGCCTCTCACAGTTTATTTTTCAACAAAGTACAAGTATAATCACCTCAAAGTGCTACAACAAGATAAATTTACAGAGAAATAAACTAAAGAAACACCTAAAACCCATCCTAACAACTACTTACATTTATATATTATTCTTCAATAGGTGAGCCTCTAAATAATAAGCACAACATGCTGAAATATAGAACATGCCCTCCATGGTTTCACCAATATTAGTACTCTACACCTCTTAAGACTGAAAATCAGAGGACTGTGGGTTTTGTTTTTTTTTTTTTTTTTTTTTTTTAATAGTGCTTGTTATTTGCATCTTGTAGAAGTCTAATTTGAGGGCAGAATTTGGGTAGGGGAAAAGTTGAGAAATTCTTCTCTAGTATGTGTATGAATCCTACACTCACCTTTGAAAATATGCTTCCTTCCTGGAAATGGGGCAAATAAAAATTCCCTTTGGGTTTGCATTACTTTCATATTTGTGAATACTTCATACGATAGTCTTCGACAAATCAGCCCACTTGCTTTTAAAAAAAAAAAATGTATTTAGTACAGGGTCTATAGGGTCTCACTACACAGATGAGACTATTTTTCAGCTTCCCAAGCACTGGCATTACAGGCACATACCATGATGCCCAGTCTCATCCACTGTTCCAGCATGCCCCTAAGCAGGCGCAGCCCACTTGATTTAATTCATCTGCCAGGTGATCTATTTTTTTCATCACAAATTCCAACAACTAAGGTGACTTGACACTCATACACATATACAAAACATACAGAAATTATTTAAAAGTTTAAGGACACCAACGCCACACTTTGCACTATATCAAAAGAAAATGTGAAACAATTCCAATAGTAACTTCAATTTGTGAAATTTAATGTACCAAACATTCTGTGATCACTTAATTAATTATTTAATTCAATGAGGCATCTGTATGTAAACTCTTAGTGTGCTATCTACAGTATGTACTACTTGGGGAGCAGTTCATATAAAACTGCTGAAACCTTCTAAAATGACATGACACCACAGTTAATATACCAGAATCTTAAGTAAATGAAACAGTATGGGAGTGACACAATTCTTACTTTAGAATCAAGGCTCATCCCCAAAACTTTGCTTTTAACCAAGCAGTTATTTACTATAGCAACTTCATTACCACAAGATCCAAATTTTTCCACACATTTTTAGTTATGAGCCTCTTTGTGTGTGTGTGCGTGTGCGTGTGCGTGTGTGTGTGTGTGTGTGTGTGTGTGTGTGTGTGTGTGTGTGGTGTTGTTACCTGGGCAACACTCTAATGCTTTTTACCCTTCAGAACTACTGGTTCAATGAGAAACAAGGCTTCTTCAAATGAACTGTGCATCATTTTAATTAGAAGCAGTAAGTGTGAAATCAGCAGACAGAAAAATTTAAGAACTGCCCTCAAGTGCTTCAATATGATTAGTAAACACAACTTGGCAGCATTTATCTTCATTTCTAGCCACCTAATTCCTCTGTACAACAAGGCAAGTTCCATCCAGGATTTCAAAACATCCTCAGACATACAGATTGTCAAATACATAAATGCTGAATCCAAGGAAGTTCTTACATAGCACTTTTTTGAGCTTGCCAGGCAAGTGGTTCTTCTCCAAGCTATCTCCCTAACCCCTTCCATTCCAAGAAAGTTCTTGGAATTAATAATACATTAATCCCTTAAAACTGGATATAATAGGGGCCAGCAAGATAGCTCAGCAGACTAAAGCACCTGCTTAGACAAGCTTAGGGAAATGCAGGGACAGTGGTTTGACACCCCGGTACCACATGCTGTGCTAGCCCCGTGCCAAGGCAGGCTGAGCAGGTCAGAGTCCAGTGCGTAGTGGCACAGCCCTGTAATCCCAGCACTGGGGAGGCTGAAAGCGGGAGGATCACCACAAGTCCAAGCTGCATGGTGAAACCCTATAACAACCAAATACATTTAAAAAAAAACTAGATGTAATATTAAATACCCTATACTGCTACCAAAAATTCTGAAGCCAGTCAGCTCAGCTATGGATCTTTGCAAATACCCTTCCGCCTGAACCGCAACTGCCTCTGAGCTTTCAGATCCATTCCTTAAGAAATCGTATTTTAGAAGCCCCATTGAAGAGTGTCAAAAATTGCTTCCAGTTCTGCTATAGCCAATTTAATTTTTTTTACCAGACAAAAGATTACTAGTATCTCCTTACAAAAAAAAGTATTTTCCCTTCCCAGCACTTTTAGGACTGGTAAACTCAAGGTTATTTCTCTAACATTAATAATCTTTCCCCTTAATACTCCTAGTGCTAAGTCACTTTTTCCCTTTTTTTGTAGGGGAAGGATTGACACAGTGTCTCTAAGTAGTTTAGACTGGCCTCAAACTCGTGGCAATCTTCCAACTGTCTATTTAATGGTGAGCTTACAGGTGTGTGTGACCACTAGCAGCTATAGGTCATTTTAATCAGGAGCACAGCACAGAATATTTGTGTAGTAATTTAAGAAGTACTAGATGACTCCAGATCCAAAAATGAAAAGACAAGCTAAAAAGCAGAAGGGAAAACTGGCATTCTGGCATCTGGTGCTGACTCCTGTCTAACTCTTTCACTACATATTTTTTTCCTGTCTATGACTCTACGCCAGTGAGCTTAGAGCTTTCTATGCTACAAAAAGCCCACTGCCCTATACCTTTGATCACCAAGTTCCTTGGTCCAGAAAAGCCTTTCTCTCCATACTAGTCATTGTATTTCCAAATGTCTAAATCCTACCTATTCTTCAAAGTGTAATTATTTTTTTCAAAGTATAATGAAAATGTCAACTATTTCCTTATCTTTACAGCTACAAGGAAACTCTCCAAACTCAATTGGTACCTTATCTTTATCTCTTCATCACCCCTTACTTTCTCCCTTACATTATCTTTGTTTCCATATTTAATCCTATATGTAAGAATAAGAACCTTGGGGCCAAGGTCCATGGCATTCATTATCCATCTCAACTGATTGACATGAATAGACTAAGTCTGTGATGGGGAATCTTTTAAAGACCATGTCCCCGTATGTATCACAAAGGGCTAATGCTGCAATTAAACATGAATACTGAGGCTTTAGTTCAGAAAAACAACTGTTATCTGATGCTCAGTTGTTGGGATGATTTGGTTTATGTGCTAACAGGGGTCTGTGTACCCACTGCAGCATGCATGCCATAGGTTCGCTACTGATCTAACTGTTCCAAGTGACTTAAATGAATGGCTTCGGTTCAGAAAGTACAGAAACCCACTAAAACCAACTTCACCAGTTCAGAGCCCTGGCTTTGCTAATAACTAGCTATACGACCTTAGACTTCAGTCTTTTTGTATTATTCATCTGCAAAGTTAGGAGGATAGGTTAAATCAATTACTTTTTTTTTTTTAACTAGACTGCAACTCATTAGTTGACAGTTAAATTAATTTTGAGGTTAAAACCTACATTTTTTGTAAATGAAATGAATACAATAAATTTAAGTGTTTTGCAGATAGTGATATGCTATAAATGTTGGACACTGACAAGGGAAGATAGTGCCTGCATGGCAAGTGCAAGGTCCCAAGTTCAATCCCAAGAAAGACAGAAAAACAGAAAGACAGGAGGGAGGGAGGGAAAGAGGGCCAATAAACAGAAAGGAAGTTTGACAACTTGCTATGTTATGGGTGAGGGGCAGAACTACACCATTTGCTGACTTCCCTGGTATAAATACTCCCTCACCACGGCCAATTTTAAGCTACAACACGGTATCACTGACATGAGGCTAGGTGGAAAGAGATATGCACAACTGTCTTTACAAGCAGTATGAGCCAACTCAGCAAGGCCCTTCAGGAAAAGATAAAGAGTATTCATTTCACCAAAGTTTTCTTTCACTTTTGTATCCATGCACAAATGCCTGCTGAAACAAGATAAAATACATTTCACTTCGTGGGTCACAGTCAAAGCAGTTGAATAAGTGTTCACCTAAACAATTTCCTAGTTTCCTACATGAGTACTATACAATTCAATAAATCTTGTTCTACATTAAAAGCTAGTCCCCTCAAAATTCATATTCCCTTCTAAAATTAGAGTACTAGATGTCTACCAATATCATCTGAAACCAAATAAATTACATGGAGTAGAAACTGATTCAGGAATTATCAGCCAAAGTCAAGGTTCACAGCCTTTGTTCAATTTGAAACACACGAAAGACACACCACGTGTATACTAATAGCAAAGACTCTCTTAGTAATGGGTTGAGGGAACAGAAAAAAAGTATGTTATGAAAGAAAAAATACAAGTGATTCTTGTATTTTGTGCCCACACCTCCACCCAACTGAGAAGTCTAGTATAGAGAAAACTAGTGTAATTAAAAAAAAACTAAATTTTCATACCTGATGTCTCCCAGTCAAATTCCTCAGTACAACCTTGCATTCCTCACTGGGACCTTTATTACTAACCATCCCCTTCTAGAATTAAGGTTTTGCCATGGACAAGAGACTCACAGTACTTGTTAAATAGGCAAGAAGAAAATCAGCTCAGCAACCAGTTGTTAGAGCTGATATTCTGGGAAGACTAGGCTTTTGTTGGGGAAAAAAAAAAAAAAAAAAAAATCTTCTTATTTAAGCTTCCTAAACTGGGTGAGAAAAGGAGAGGTTTCTTAAATATATTTTTGGCTGTACTCTTGTCTATCACAACAACACAGCCTGTAACCAAATTTTTCATGAGTATCTATAAAGAATTCTGTCTATTTTTAAGACTTTAGAAAATAGAACAGCTTAGAATTTCAACTACACTAATAATACTAGTCCATAGCTAACTCAAAGTGTACATGAATGAGTATACATGTATGCTTCAAAGTTTCCCAGGAAAACCCCTAAAATTATGCCACAAAACCAAGATAACAAAAAAGAATCAGTACAAGATAAACCAAAACAATGGTGGCATCATGTCTACTGAGTAACAGCAATATGAAAATAAACTAAATACAAATAGAGAATGCTGAAATACAAATTCTGCCTAATTCCATTAACTCTTATTAGGGTCCACTGATGTCTATACGTCTATATACTTATTTATACCCTATCACAATACTGTAATCGGCAAGTTAAAAATCACTTCTCATTCTGGCAAGACAGGAATCAGACAAGTAATATCTTTCTCCATAATCTCAACATTAAGCCTCTTTTTAAAAATTGAGTGTGTTGGGCTAGCAAAATAGCTGAGTGGACTAAGCGCCTGCTTAGGCAAGTGCAGGGACTGGGATTCAATTCCCAGCACCACATCCTGTGCTGGCACACTGAGCCAGCCACAGAGACCAGGAGTGGTGGCACACACCTATAATCCCAGTGCCGAGAAGGCTGAAAACAGGAGGATCACTACAAGTTGAGCTGCATAGTATGACCCTGTACCAAATACACGTCAAAAAAAAAAAAATTGGGGGTAGGGGGCTGCAGGGAGATAGCTCAGCAGAATAAGTTCCTGCCTGGCAAGTGCAGGGTCCTGAGTTCAGTCTCTAGTACTGAAAAAAAATTTTAAAAGGCTCTTTCCATAAGAAATCTCCACACAACAAGTTATAAACATGTAGCATATTATTGTTTGTGTTTAGATGTCCCCCAAAGCCTCTTTTGGGCCATAGCTGGGGCTTTTTCAGAGGTGGCTGAATATACAGTGTACAATACTGAAACTGATTCATGGTGCTATCAAGGGCACTAGGATTATAGGTATGAGTGCTACCCACCTTAAGTAGCCTGAATAAGGATATAAGTCATAGAAAAAGCTGTGGCTGTCCCTTGTTGTTTTGTTACCTGCTGCCCACCACAAGCTGTTTGTCCTCTCTGGTATCTGTCTGCCACTCCACCTTGCCTTGGAGCCAGCAGATTAGAAACCAAAACCTCCACAAACTGCAATAAACCTTTTTTTCTCTTTAACTTAGGATGTTGGGTATTTTGTCTCATCAAGGAAAGACATAATAACTAAAGCAAAGTAAAAAAGACATAGCATTTTATTAGAACTTGTGAGACAAGATAAAAAGCTGCCTCAGAATTGTATATGGTATAGTACTGACTTCAATTCCCAACACCCTTCATTCAGTAATAACTGCCCCCTACTATTTGAAGACAATGGTAAGATGGAAAGCAGGCCCAGTCCTATACCCCCATTATGGATAAGAAATATTTTCTACTTAGCTATTAATCTCAGTATCTACAAACTTGGCTATCTCTATTCATAATAGTGTTACTTGGTAAAATGGAATTCTCTCTTTTGACTACTCCAAGAAAGTGATAAAAAAAGACTTTCCGGTTTTTTTGTATTGGGGTTTTTAGTTTCTATATTAGGGTGCCATAGGCCATCAAACCCAGTCTCACATATGTAAGGCAAGCACTCTACCACGGAGCTGTAACCCGAGCCTTAGAACTCCCAGCTTTGATGCCATACTCTCCGAGAATTCAAATAAATACACAGTAATTAAGCAATTTCAAGTTCGGGTTAAGACAAAGAAAAAAAGTACAAGTTTTTACTAGTCACATATTCGGAAGTGGTGAACTGGTAAACATGAAAATTTCTGGCTCACGTAAAATTTTACCATTCAACAAAGAAAAAAAAAAGGGGGGGGGGGCTGGGGAGATAGCTCCGAGGCACAAGTGCCTGCTGGGCAAGTGCAAGGTCGTGAGTTCGAACCCTGGTCCCACAAAAAAAAAAAAAAACCACATCACAACTTCTAGGATGAAAAGAAAAAGATCTAGATCATGAGACAATTATCAATGAAAGAAAAATTCTCAAAACATCACAACTATACCATACAAAATGCTTTTTTTTAAATTCTTATAAAATAATGCACACCAAAACATAATGAAACCTCACACACTTACAGCCACACCTTTCTAGGTTGGTTTATACCTAATAGTATTGGAAACTACTGTCTTGCTTCCAGCTTTCTAGAATACAATGTAAGTTATGTAATGTGATCACAAATAAGCCCTGCCTCATCTATTTCTTTTCAGACGACTTAACAATATTAGAACACACCCTCAACTGGCCATAGATACCAGTCGAACCCAGTCTTAGCCAACTTCCCAAGGAGGTGGCCACTCAGTACAATCTGATGATGATGTAAATACTAAACTTATCTAGTCTTTCTTCTTTGCAATCTTGACTTTCATAAGGGAAACTCGATGGATATAATAAATCACAAGCCAATTTTCCAATGCTAGCAGCTTGTAGACCAGTATTTTCCACAGGCAAAATTCACTTCCAATTTGGCCACTAACTTCGTGTCCACATCTTCTGACATCATAACTACACAAGTGCAGCAGACACCAAATGTAAACACAATTATGAAAAGTTTCCCAATACTGCTAAGTTGTTTCACACAGCTACTTATCTCCCACCACACGTAAGAAAATTTAAACATAGTAAAAATCCATATACCATCCAATGCCAAAAATGCTAGCTTTGAAATGTTTCCAAACAGCACTGAAATTTGTCAACCAAGCAGAAGTTCTCCTTACCATCAGTGTATTGAGGCTGACATTTCAGTTCATTTCCATGAAACTATCAATTCTCCAAGTGCCCACTTAAATTAAAATGTGTACAGGGTCTCACTACACAGCTGATACTCATAGTGATCCTCCCGTTTTTTAGTACATTTTCTAAGATAACCCCGTCAGGTCCAAGAAGAATACATCAGCACCTGGACACATTCCCTTGGGATCGGAAATGAAGCCTGGGGGAAATGAAGCCTGTCCGTCCAGTCCCCTTGTTCCCGGTCACCTCCCGCTGGCCTGTGGCCCTTTTCCACATGCTGACGCACTGCCCAGCCCAGCACTGCTGGCGACCAGTGCAAAGTACCAGCCCAGTCTCAGAAACTTTGACTCACTTATCAGGACACTGAACACCCTCAATATAGGAGGGGGACGGGGAGTTTGTCTGGTTCAGGCGGTCAACTTTAAAGAGTGGTCATTCCTTTTAGGTAGAAATCTGCCCTGAGCGAAGCCCGGCTGCAAAACCACAAGCATCTACAGGAGCAGAAGCCGGGCAGTGCACACCAGAGGAAGGGGAAGAGCAAGTGAAAGACAGCTGGGAACAGAAGCCTGCGTGCAGAGAAGAAAACACCCTAACCACACGCCCCCCGGACGCGGGGCCGACGGGACTGCGAGCGCGGCAGCAGCCACCGCGCGGCAGCCGGAGGCGGAGGCGGCGGCAGTGTCAGGAGGGCGCCGCGGGGGACGCCGCTGCCAAGCCTCCTCCCGCCCCAGGTAAGCGGGGGGCGCCGACTCCGCAGCCCGTGCGCCCGCCCGCCCGCCCGCCCGACCGGCTGCTAGGAGCCGGCGTCCGGGAGCAGCGCGCGCCCCGGAGGCGGCCGACAGTCCGGAGCCCGCCCGCTGCCACCGTCCTCCCATGTCCTCCGCATCCCAGCCCCGCGCCAGCCCCCGCCCGACCACTCGGGCTCCCCGCGGACGCCAGTGCCCCCGGGCCGGCGCGGCCTGACCCGCGGTTCCCGGCCGCTCGGCCACTCGCTGGTCCCTCGAAGGCCGCCCTCACCTCACTTCTTGACGTCTCCGCGGGCGCTGCCAGAACAACAACTCTGCTGGGTGCCCGCGCCTCACCGCCGCCCGCGCTCTGCAGCCGAGTCGGTCCCGTTCACTCCGCTGCCCACAGAGCTCTGAGAGGGCGGAGGGAGTCGGGCGGGGAGCGGAGGGGAGGGGAAGGGACCGCCCGGCAGGAAGAAGCCCGGGAGGGGGCGGGCTGAGGAGGAGGCGGTGGGCCGGGGACGCGCGCGTCCGGGCCCTTCAGCGCGGCGTGCGCGCTCCTGAGGGCGGAGGCGCCCGCGCTGCCCTAGCGGCGGCGCGCGCGCGCGCACACGTCCTTCTAATAGAGAGCGCGAAGGCCGGGGACCGCGGAGCTTGAACCGGAGCTGGACCTCTGGGAGACGTAAAGGGGAGAGAGCGCCCTCGAGAGGGTGCCCGTGCCTGCGAACCCACCCTGACCCAGGTGGGCTGCACTGTGATAAAATTCCGTTTGAGGAGAGCATTTTCTCCTAATCCTGGTTTCCAAATTTCTATCCCAACTTCCCAGCAACCCTGTGGGACGTCACCTCAAAGTAGGCTCCCTTCTTGACCAGTTAGTGTTCTTTGTCCTTCTGAGGTGTCTGTGGGCTTATGAAGTGTCTGTGGGTTATGTTGATTGCTTCTCTGGCATCCAAGAAACTGAAGAAGGAAATAATCTACGAGGACTGAACCATAAAGTGCTGAGCACAGTTGGGAAGACAGGGTACCTTCATTTGTACGTTGTTATCCTTTAGGATAATATGCGTTGGCATACTGACTAGATATAGATGAAAAGAAATCAGCACTTTTCTCTCTTGGATCACAGGGAAGTCCTGATCTTTGAACTATAAATATCTCCCTACCTAGGTCCTGCAACCAGAAAAGACCTTGCATTCCCCCATCTCCTTAGCGCTGTGTCTGTAGATCTGTGGCACCTGTATATTGAACTGTTACCTATACAACATACCTTCCCTGAGAACATGCTTCATTTATTATTATACTTTCCACAATGGATTGTGCCTGACTCCTACGAAGTATTCAAGAAATATGATTGCAAAAATAAGTAAATATAGTGTAGCAAGAATTCTGTGTATCTAATTATTTCAGCCATAAGATGACTTTTTTAGTTTAAATTTTTCCTTCTATCACACTTGAAGCATTCCTCTGAATGTAGTGACTTCTCTGAGCCAATAAGTGTTCTTAGTTGTCTAGGAGAGCTTAACCTTTTATTATCTGCAGCCAAAGCTAAACTTTTCTATGCATATTAGAAAAGAAAGAGCTGTAATTGCATTATACAACTCTTACATGGATATATTTCCAATACAGTAGATGAGTAACAACCTATTTAGTAAGAGTTTAGAGTATTAAAACTCTTGAAAGGACTTTGGTCACTCCCACCCACCAAAAAAATCCTCCCCTGAATAAGTTACCTGATGTCTGAAAAGCCATCACTACAACTTTCTTTTTGCTACAATTTATATTCTGTGCCCTATTTAAATTGACTTTCATAACTCTAATTCCTAATCTTGTATAAACATGCTTATTGTATGGTTTCTGAGTCATTTTTTGATAGTAGAAAGATTAGAAGAAACAACCCTGCTACTTGAGGAAAGGAAAAATCACAGCAGAAGCAAAAGATGTAATAGGACCTAAACCGCAGATAGAGGAAAAAAGCTTTTTATTTCAGTTTTATGTAAAGCTGTAGTTCACAGTACTTGGGACAAATGCTAAACCTATATGATAAACTAAACCTATGTTAAAATCATTAATTTTGGGGTGGAGGTATAAGGCATATGAACTTAGAACCTTAATACCAAGCTACAAACCCTTTTTTACCTTGAGCTAGAGTCTCACTAGTCACTGGGCTGGGTTCAAATTTGTAGTCTTCCTAGAGTGCTGGGTTTGCAACCCACATGCTCTACTACAACTGTCCTTTTAAAACTAAGTAACAACAGATCGAAACAATGTATATTTGGGAATCAGAAAATTTCCTCAGCAGTAGAAGAAGTGAGAAAAGCCATAAATGCCTCTGAGAAAAATACCTAACCTCCTGAGTGTTACTGCTTTTTAAGGCAAGGTTTCACTGTGTAGTTCTCTCTGGCTTTGAACTCACTTTGTAGCCGAGGCTGACTTTGAACTCACACCAATCCTCCTGGCTCAGCCTCTAGAGCGCTGGGCTTAAAGGCATACACTACCTCACCCAGCTTGTTTTTCTAATTTTCTAAGAGACACCTACCCAAAACAATTTTTCTCATATTTTATGTGAAATTCATTCTGTCAGAGATGTAGGGCAGTAATCCTCAGGAAACACATTGGAAGATTATTTTACAAATATAAATCTCTGGATCCAATCCCTAAAAGATTCATTACCTCAAGGATGGGAACCAAGACTTATTCTAATTTGTTATTTGAAAAAAAAAAATATTTAAGCACAGGCCAGCAAGATAGCTCAGCAGTCTAAGCACCTGCTTAGGCAAGTTCAGGTATCAGGGTTCCATTCCCAGTACCACATACCTCACCAGCCCTACCCCCCCTCCCCGGGGGCTTGCTGATCTGGCCACAAAGACTGGGTGTGGTGGCACATACCTGTAATTCCCAGCACTGGGGAGGCTAAAAGCAACAGGATCACTATGAATCTCAGCTGCATAGTGAGACCCTGTACCAAATACACTTTTTTAAAAAAATGTTTAAGCATATAATATATACAGTACTATAATGATCCCTCATGTGTCAATCACCCAGGATAAACAACTATCAACAAATGAGTATGAGCCAGGCATGGTGTTGTACCCCTGTAATCCCAGCATTTGGGAGGCTGAGGCAGGAGGATTGGTGCAAATTCAAGACCAGCCTGGGCTACAAAAGTGAGTTCAAAGCTAGCCTGAACTGCATAGTGAGACCCTGTCTCAAAAAGACCAAAAAAAGAAAAAAAAATGGGTATGCTTCAATATATAGCTGTAGAAGGTAGGAATTCCTTTACTGCCATCAATAAAACCCAGAGTGTAGGATACTCTATAGGACAGACATCCAAGTTCCTATCAACAAATAAATTACATGAATTATATGGGAAGGGAGATAGTTATTTTGCTTGTGTTATTTTTAACAGCCTCATGTTATATAATTGAATATACAGTAAACTCTGTTACATGAAGGGTAAGCTGACAGGTTTTGACTATGTACAAACCAGTGAAACCATCACCATAATCAAGACAATGAACATATCCATCATTCCCCCAAAATGTTCTTGTGACCTTTTTCTACTTTGCCTCATCTCCTGCATCTTCATCTGCTATTGCTATAGAATAGTTTGTATTTTCAAAAGTTTTCCCTAGTAGATGGACTCATACTGCACGTTCTTTTGTGTGTGTGTTGCTTTTCCCACACAACATAATTATCGTGCTGACTATCACTATTTTGAGATTCACTGATGTTGTTGCACATGTCATAAATCTGTTACTTTCAGTCTCCTCTCATGTCTCCAGTTACAGTATTCACGTGGGCCATTAGGCTTCAGCAAATAATTACCTGCAGCTACTTCTTTTTTTTTTTTTTTTTTTTTTTTTTTTTTTTTTTTTGTCTTTTTGAGACAGGGTCTTGCTATGCAGTTGAGACTGGCCTTGAGCTCACTTTTGTAGCCCAGGCTGGTCTCGAACTCACACCAATCCTCCTGCCTCAGCTTCCCAAGTGCTGGGATTACAGGTGTGCGCCACCACGCCCGGCACCTACTTCTAATGCTCAGCTTTTCTATTTTCCTTTGTCTAGAACTGAAGAATTCCCCTTTCTTGCTTTCAAAATAGGCATTTTTTTTTCAATTTTGAAAATTATCCAACATCTTTATTTTTTAAAACATAGGGAACCTTCCTTTGTCAGCCTACTTTACCATTACTGACCTAAATTAATCTTTGAACAGTGCTAAGGAAAGTGTTGAAAAGGAATGCCATCTTTTATAACAGGAAGAAACTCCACACAGAGGGCTTTACTGCTCTGTGTGGATGTGGCCTCATCCACTTGAGCATAGTTCTTCCTCCCCAGCAGTTTCCCTGTATCAGTCTGTCCAAACACAGCTTGGGCAGTAAAACCCAAATTCCCTTGAAACTCTTGCCACATGCCCAAGAAATTCTAGGTTTGGGACATATAAGAAATGTTCCTTAAATATGTATGTTTTGCAGAATAGCAACATCAAAAATTACAAATGTTTTCATGGTAAAGGGAGGAAAATTACTACTTTCCTCTTCTGAGTCAAGGAAAATCCACATCCTCTCTACTTCTTACAGACCTTTTTTTAGTCTTTTTTCCCTTTGCCACATAAAAAATAAGCTGAAATTTGAAAAAAGATTTCATACAATGGTTTATCTAACATAAAAGTAAATGAAACTACTAAACAGCAAACATGATTGCCTAAGGATGTATTAAGAGATGCATGATACTTTGGCTGACACTTGTATAATTTCAGGAAGATTTTGGCTATTTTTCTTTTTCTTTTCATCATTACTGGAGATTGAACCCAAACAAATCATACTGACCTGCACCCCTAGCCCTCTGTTACTCTGTGTGTATGTGTGTGTGTGTGTGTGTGTGTTTTACTGGGGATTGACCCCTAGCCCTTTAATTCTTCAGTTTGTTAACAATAACATCCTCTTTGTGGGAAAACAGTTTATGACAGTTATATCTACATATACTAGCACTAATAATTTCAAACTTCACATGAAAATCCAGATTTTAAAGTTACTTCTGATCAGAATTGTATGCTGTAATTCAAAATGTAAGATAGATGGTGAATAAATAGATATTCACTGGCTTGGTTGTTGCTATAGCTTTTCATGTATCTTAAATATACCAAAATTAATCTTCGCTCACTTTGTGCCTCATTATGAATACATATCCCTCAATTTTTCTTGTACAGAGTTGATATTCTCTACATAGCACAAGCTTTTGCAGCACATATACAACTTCCTATATTTGAATTTTTTATGATTATCTTTCTACACTAACAATGGATTTACTGAAGACAAAAAAGTCACATTTTTTTAAACTGCTACTTGGGCATTGACAAAGATTAGTTTGTGAATGATCAAGTGTCTTCACCAATTGTGTTACTCAATGTTCGCCTTCTCAGTGAAACAGAAGTCTTAAATATAACAAATTAGTTTCCCGATATTCGACCGTGAATTAGTCTTTCTTCAGTTGCAGATGACAGAAACATTCTCTTCAGAGAGAAAGCAAACATTTAAAGAAAAATCTATAATACACCAAAAGATCAAATACTTCTAACTTCTTAGTGGTCAATGTTAAAGCTAACCATTTTATGAGATGAGATATACTTAAGTCTGTGCAACAGAGTCCTCATTGTTTGCATCAACATCCATTTTCTCCTTCCACTTTGGTAACAGACCCCAAATTTATTCAAGATTAAAAGGTGCTCAGATTAAAGACTATAATTCCTGGCATGCTTTGGAGCCATGTATTCTAGCAAATAAAGAATACTGTTAACTATGAAGGCTCCTAAGGAAGGAATTGGGTTGCGCTCTCTCTCCCTCTCTCTCTCTCTCTCTCTCTCTCTCTCTCTCTCTCTCTCTCTGTCTCTCTCTCTTCCCTCTCCCCTTCTCTCCCTCTCCCTCTCTCCCTCCCTCCTCTCATGCTCTCTCTACCTTCCCTCCCTCCCTCCCTCCTTCTGTCTCTCTCTCTCTCTCCCCCTCTCTCCCTTTCTTTCCTTCTAGTACACAGAACAGAGATGTGATGATTGAATATAACAATCATGTTGAACTAACCAGAGAATGGCAGCCACGCTAGAAATGATAAACTAAAAGAAATTTAGGTCCCTGATGACTTGTGGTGCCTCTAATCCCAGCTGAAGTGTTGACTTCCAAACTTATTCTATGAAAAGAAAATTTTACATATTTACATATTTAATCAATAATTACATATGGTTTGGTGTTTCAATGGGCACATTGTTTCTTTGGTACCAGGATTTGAACTCAGAACCTCAAGCTTGCCAGGCAAGTAATAACTGCTAAGCTAAATCCCCAGCTTATTTGGGGGATTTTACTAACTGCTGCTGAAATTAATTATAACCAATACTCTTGCCTTTAAGAATCAGGGTTGTCCCATTGTGTAAAATATTTATATGACTTTAAAGTAGAAAGTTATTTTCATAACATAATTTCTTTAAAACTGAATCCATAATAGGGAGTCAGGGAGATAGCTCAGTAGAATAAGCACTTGCCTGGCAGGTGCAAGGTCCTGAGTTCAATCCCTGGTAGCGCAAAAAAAAAAAAAAAAATTGAATCCATCTTAGCTGATAGGTTCACTTGAATTCATCATATCTGGAAGAATAAGTAATATGGGACATCTGGACAATAAAACTGATACTTATTTTATCTTAAGTAGCCATGACTAAAAGTCTTGTTTAAGTCCCTTTTGGTCTGATAATCTTCATGCTGAGTGTATATTGCATTTTTCCCTGCCTTAAAAAAAGTGAACTTTTTCATTCAAAGTTTTAACTTATTTCTTGTGAGATGTTTCAATAATCTATGTTTATTTCAGGATTCCACCATAGTGGGTACTAAATGAAACTAATTTGGGAATTGAAAATGTTTTTATTTTATAAATTCAGACTAGTAATACTTATTTCCCACCTAAAATGTATACATGAAAAATTTTCAACTCACTGGAGAGAGGAACATCTGTATATCCACTACATTAAGCTAGGGTGACTTGTGAGAAATAGGCAAAGCATTATTGTTCTCTTATAATGAACTGATTGGAGTGTTTTTCCCCTACTACAAAGGAGAAACTTTCAACATGTCTCATGACTTTTCTGCATGCTTGTAGAAAAAAAAAAAAAAAAAAAAAAAACTTACATTTTAAAAAGCACAATTCAGCTTCCATTTGGTATTTACAAAGGAAACCTGTAGAGAAAAGTAAAGTGATCCGCTCTTTCTCTCATCTGCTCAAGTTCATCCCTACTCAGTGGCTGCTATTGGTGATCCTAGGTTGGAAAGCAGAGCGGGAAAAGGAGGGTCTAAATTGATCTCAGATCAGTCGGCTTCAAGCCCTTTGGGACTGACAGTTGTCACAAGCTTATTCTTTTTCTTGTGGGACTTATGTGATTTCCTGACAGACTCACATGCTTGGCTACTCAAGCTAGAACTCATCCATCTACCATGATACAATTCATATATTTTATTCCTTTTGCTGCTTCCTCATTACCCTGTATTGTTGTGTTGTTTTGTGGTTATTGTTATTGTTGATGATGATGATGATGATGCTGGGGATTAAATCCTTGCACATTCTAGACAAGTTTTTTGTTTGTTTGTTTGTTTGTTTGTTTTTGTTTTGTTTTTTTAATACCAGGGACCAAACTCAAATTCAGGACCTTACACTTGCCAGGCTGATGCTCAAGCTGCTGAGCTATCTCCCTGGCCATCTAGACAAGGTTCTCTACCATTGAGTTATATGCCCAGTCCATTTTGTTTATTTATTTCTAGATGAGGTCTTGCTAAGTTGCCCAGGCTAGCCCTAGAACTTGTGATCCTTGATCCTCTGGCCTCAGTGGTTGGGAGTAGCCACTGAGTAGATAGAATTATAACATACCACCATGCCAGACCACCCTTAGTTGTTCTGGTTTGGTATTTTGGTTTGTTTGTTCTTCTGTACTGAGAAATGAACCATATCCTTTGCTGCTTTTTTTTTTTTTTTGTCCTGAACTAGAGTCTTGCTAAGTTACTAAATTGCTATGACTAGGTTCAAACTCGCAGTATTCTCCTCAGCCTCCTAGAGTGCTGGAGTTGCAGGCATGAGGCATTAGGCCTGGATCCCCCTTAACTGTTTATTTTTGAAATCCACACCATATTGCTCTTTGTAGGCCAATTACATCTTAGGTGCTTTTCTTGCATAGGAATGAATAAGAACTCCAGATGCAGAATGGCTTTTTCTTTGCTGTGTGGCCCACATGCGGTCCACAGGAAACACTTTGTTGTGCATCTGCTGTCCTGACAAACTCTGAAGGAAATGGCTGACTCCAGGCAATGGGTATATCCTCTCCAAAGACACTCACAGGCATCCCTTTTTGGCCTTCTAAATTCTCCCAGGAGAAATCAGACCTCAGTCCCTTTCTACCCCATTCTGCCTACTGTAGTTTTTTGAACAATTCTGTCAGAAGCCCCACTCAGGTGGCCTGAGGTAAAGGGGAAAACATCTGCTTTTTACTCTAGGGAGAGGGGTAGAAGATGCACAGCAAGCTTTCTCTAAAGAACATCTTGTCATATAATGCACTTTCGGTTTCCACCGTCTGACCTTTGTGGTTCTTAAGAACCACCTACTAGTGGAAACTTGTTTTTAAATTTCTGCCTGTTGGTCAGACGTTTCACTCTGAATATCACACCTGTTGCACTGGAATGCTTAGGCCAAAATTTCCTATGCAAACTTCTGTTACATTTCTTACAGCTTTAGGATTCAGAGTACAGCTTCTCAAAGACATGTTTTACCAAGAGATGATTAGCACAATTTCCCAATAAATTATGTTTTAAAATAGTACCCTAGCCAAGAATGTTAATATACACCTATAATCTCAGCTATTCAGAATTCTGAGGCAGGAGGATTATAATTTTAAGACTAACCTGGGCAATTTAGCAAAATCTCATCTCAAAAATGTAAAAACAAAGAGTGGGGATGTAGCTCAGTAACGAAGTGTGGGGCCCAGGGTTCAATTGGGGCCCAGGGTTCAATTGCCAGTGCTAAAAAAAAAAAAAAAAAAAAAAAAATTAGACCAAGGCTCCAATATTGTGAAAGGGAAAGAAAATGATCAAAAGTTAAGAACAAGTGGGATGAGGGAAAGGAGAAAAGAAGGAAGGGACATATAAATAACAGCTAATATAACTGCACTACTACTGCACTACTAATTTCTATTGGTTATTGAAAAGAACACTTAATGCTTAACTTTTTTTCCAATTTTACATGCCTATATCTGGAAATCTGTACAACTCCTTTGAAGATAACAATATGCAATATTGCAACTATTGTTGATTTCCTGTCCTCTTGTTTTGAAATTCTGTAGAATTTTAAATTTTTTATTCTCTTTAAAATAAAAAAAAATTAGAAACATTTATTTGAGCAAGTAACACAAGCTGAGTGTAATAGTTACAAAGTCATCACTAATATACCAAGTAAAATTTGGTATTAAATTGTATCAGTGGTTTCTTTTTAGGTCCTATGTCCTCTTTCCTACACTGCCAAGAATTTCTTCAAGCCTCAAAAACCCTTCTCCAATGAACTTGAATTTCTCTGAGGAAAAATCATCTTCTAGAATAAATATTCAACCGTATTGTGTAAAACAAAGTGCCTCTTTAAAAGCCAAATGCTCTTCTGCATGTGTAGCTGCTTTAATACATAGAATAATTGCAATTCCAATTTTACACAGCTTGCTACTGATATTGATATTTTTTTTTAAATAGTCTCACTATGTAGTCCAGACTGGCCTTGAACTCACTATGTAGTCCAGGCTGGCCTTGAACTCACTATGTAGCCCAGGCTGGCCTTGACTCTCAGTGATCTTCCTGCCTCAGACTCCCAAAATGATGGGAGTACAGGTGTGCACCACCAAGCCTGGCAACTTCTGTATATTTTAACCTTTTCTTCTCTAAAGACCTTGGTTTTGTTTGTTTGTTTTTAAAGGATAAGCAGAAAGAAGAATAGGGTAATGTAGGTATATAATACATGTATATCCCTGGCATGATTCCTTTCTCCTTCTATTAGAATAAGATATAGCAACTTTGGGCTGGGAAGATAGCTCAGCAGTCTTAAGTGCCTACTTGGCAAATATAAGTTCCCAAGTTCAATTCCTAGTACTGCATGCTACGCTGGCGTTGGAACCCCCAGGTATACCAAGCCAGCCCCAAAACCAGGCCTTTAATCCCAGTACTAGGGAGGCTGAAACAAAAGAATCACTACAAGCCTAAACTGCACAGCAAAACCCTGTATCAAAAAATGAAACTTATTTATCAAAAACTGAAACTTTTGAGAATATTACTTCAAGGCCCTCCATTTTCCTCTTAGTCAGTTTTCACTATAGAGTTTTAGTGTAGATGTTGTGGTTTAATAGTACCTATTTCCATTCATTCACTGAACAAGTAGTTCCTGAGTATTTCTTATGTAAAAGATACTCTTATAGGTAATGGAGATACAATAGTAAAACAATTTTAAGAAAAAGGCAAGGGTCTCAAATATACTTGTGGAAAATACCAGTAGTAAACAAATAAATACATACAAAAGTATCAAGTGGTGGTCAATACAGTGAAGAAAAGTGAAATGAGGAAAAGGAATAGAAAGTGTTATTTCAGATGGAGCAGACAGAGAAGGCCTCTTGGGAAGAGAGTTTGAGCAGAAATCCTAATTGAGGTGGGTTGGTATAAATGGCCCGAGATGACAGAGTCCTTGATGCGCAAGATCACCATTACTGACTGTGGACAGCTCTAACGCATGTGACTTGCGTGTATTGCCACCACCAGACCACACCATTCCTCTAGCTCAGGAGAGCACCCTGCACCCTACCTGCTCAAAACACCCCATCATCTCTGCTTTTACCACAGTTATTTGGGTTCCATGTTTTCCTTGCTCCCTTCCAAATGTATCTATCTGGATTGCAGAGTTAAGTTTATGGTTATGAATAAAACTAAACAGTGGTTAAAAAAAACAGGAAAGCCAAGATTGTTGGAGCCAGCCTTGAAAAATAGTGGGAGGTAAAATTCAGGGAAAGGATAAAGGCCAAGATAATAGAGGGCCTAGTAAATCATAAAAAGAAATTGGACTTTATTCTAAGCTAATGGAAAGCATTTTTGGACAGAAGAGTTAGAGATTGGTTCCCTGGTCCAAAAAGACCAATCACTCTTCATTGTTGAGAAATAACTGGAAGGAATAAGAGTAGAAGCAAGGAAAAGAGTTAGAAAGCTAATTTAGAGGACTAGCAAAGGATGACATTGCTTAAAATTAAGCAGTAATGGAAGAGATGATAAGAAGTGATTGGAGAGGCTGGCCAGATAGTTCAGCAGACTAACGCACTGGCTTAGGCAGAACACAGTGGCTGGGGTTGCATCCCTGGCTGCCATGCCACCCCTGTCCCCAGAGTGCACTGAGAGAGCAATCGAGACTGAGCATCTTGGGCACACTTGTAATGCCAGCACTTGGGAGGCTAAAAACAGGAGAATCACTATAAGTCTGACCTATGTAGTGAGACCTTGTAGACCCTGTAGCCACTGCCCTAAATTCATAAAAAAGAAAAAATGATTGGTCTTTGGCTAATATTTTTAAGGATAGAGACAAAAGGATCTGCTGATGATCTGAGAGCTAAACAAGACTCTGGGATTTTAAGAACTTTAGCCTGTGTAAGTAACTAGCTGCATAGTAGAACTATTGCAGAAGGAGTACTGTAAACTGATTTGGGAAATGGATACATCTCTAAGTTGGAGACTTACCTAAGTTGTAATGGATGCATACTGGTTTCTAAATAGATACATATTTAAGTTCAATTTCACATTTAATTGTGACAATGATTAGACATCTAAGGGAAGATTTTTGACTAGAAAGGTAAGCATTACCTTGGATTCAGGACCAATCTGGAGAGAAATTTCAGACACAAGGATTTAGATAGTTTTGTGTCTTTAAAAGAAAATTCAAAGATGACAAGGAACTTGCATGAACAACTTTGTTTCAGTGCTGAATAACAAGGACCAAAGTTTGACACAGTGAGAATGCTTTTCTAATACCCTATCACCCTCCATACTTTATTGTGTTTTTCTACAAAGAAGGACATTTTCTTTTATAAATACATATGCGCGCGCGCACACACACACACACACACACACACACACAGGTCAGAATCCAAAATTAGGTATACCACAGGAAATCAGGTATGGTGTAAGGTATGTGTTCATCGCTTGTATCTAGTGGCTTGTATTTAGTGGCTTGCTTCTAGTGTTATAAGTGTAGCTTGTGGGCTGGAGAGATGGCTCAGTGGCCTAAAGTGCCTACTTAGGCAAGCTTAGGCAACTGCACAGACCATGGTTTGATCCCCCGAACCACAAGCTATGCCAGCCCCACCTCCAGGATAGGCTGAGCCGGCCATAATGAGAGAGAGAGAGAGAGACAGAGACAGAGACAGAGACACAGAGAGAGAGAGAGAGACAGAGACAGAGAGAGAGAATTTTTTAAAAACTGTAGCTTATATTACAGGTCCAAAGAAAGGCTCATGAGCTCACAGGTGGAACTATTTGGAGCTGCCTGGACCTATGGTATAGAACACTGGGATTCAGGATATGGTACTAAATTAGTCCACTGATTGTTGGACAGTTCTGGGTATGGATAATGGGAAGGTCCATGTATAGTCTGCATGGAAAATAAAAATCAGGCATGACTGTATGAGCATGATTGCTTCTGGGTGCCTGCTGCCTCCTACCTGTTACACCATGAACTATTTCTGCTTTGTGGTGCTTCTCTGCTATGTTGCCTTGCCTTAGAGCCAACCAACTATGGGCTAAAACATACAAACTATGAACAGAAATAAGCCTTTCTCCCTCAGACTTGTGTATATCAGGTATTTTTTTCCAAGGAACTACATATAACTTAGGTAGTGTGTTGTTAGCTATCATCTAATCTTCAAGCAGACCTTATTGAAATCATACTGTCTGTAATTACATCAAAATTATCTACCTCAGGACCATGGGCTGCCTTTATCTACTATGTCTCCTTACTCCTTCACTCACAAGCAGTTCCTTAAT
>PVJA010007649.1:23070-58801 GCA_004027025.1 Myocastor coypus
TTTTTTTTTTTTTTTTTTTTTTTTTTTTTTTTTTTTTTTTTTTATTTTTTTTTTTTTTTTTTTTTTTTTTTTTTTTTTTTTTTTTTTTTTTTTTTTTTTTTTTTGAAAATGTTATTTAATTAGGTTCTTAGTAAGAAATTTGTAACACTAATTTATGAGGATAAACTCCATTTATCAAAGCAAAAACATCACAGATAGCCCTGGAGCTGAGGAACAGCTTTGATTTTTGCTAAAATCTATGAGTCCACCACTTTCTGATGCACCTTGCACTGCTCTGAAATCTGGCATCTATCTTTCTTACTGTCAAAGATCTCATCCTTCTGGTGCCTGGCTTTCCACAGCTTCTCCTTCTTAAAGTAAGCATTCAGTGAAGTGTTTGAAGATTTTTACTTTGCTGATATCAATTTTTGTAGAGGTGGCAATGACAAATTTCTGGTGTGTTCTTTAGAGAGGAGCACAATTAAGGCTAAGAGGCCCAGTCACAAGTAGCAAGCCACTGGCCAACTGCTTCAGGAAGACCACTCTCTGGCCTCTGTGATGTCCACTGAGGATGATCAAAAGAGTGTCGGGAGATGCTCGCTCTAAGTTTCCTCACATGCTGACTGAAGGGTTTCTTGCCATGGCTCAAGAGCTTTCACGGCACATCTTCAGTAGGGCAGTATCTAGGCATTTTTTGAAGCTTAACCACCCAGGTACCTCCATTCTTGTCCCTACCGACTGGTTTTGTGATGATAGCAAGAACTTTATCCTTTTTTCTTCTCAACCTTTGATTTAGCAGCTGTGTACTTGCTCTTGTACAAAGCCTTTCTGGAATACACAGCAGATTGGTAATATCTACCAATTCCTCTAAGTAGGACAGGATTTTAGCTGCAGTGGAGCTGCCCCTTTTCGGAGTTTTTTGCCTTCTTTACCTTACCCTTTTTACCAGTATCACTGGCAAAAGCCTTCTTGGCTTCTGGTTTCTTCTCTTTAGTGTCTGGCTTCTCAGTTTTTTCACTCATAATTGTGCAAGATGGAAAGAGGCGATTTTTTTTTTTTTAAGGAAAGGGTCTTGGGGCTGGGGAGATAGCTCCAAGGCACAAGTGCCTGCTGGGCAAGTGCAAGGTCGTGAGTTCGAACCTTGGTCCCACAAAAAAAAAAAAGGAAAGGGTCTATAGGGTGTTCAGCGTCTCACTACTAGATCAGACTCATAGTGATCCGCCTGTTTACAGCCTCCCAAGAGCTGGGATTACAGGCGCATGTTACCACGCCCAGTATCAATTGTCATCTCAGCTCTCCCTGGGGGTGGTGGTAGCACAGCAGACCCTGGGATCTGGCCCCTCTGTCTGCTTGCAGGAGCTTTAATCTGCTGAGCTATTTGGCCAGCCCTGGGTACATGATTTTAACATGTCACCTAATTGATGGTATTCACTTAAAATATTTGCTTAAGGTGACATCTTACAGGCTTCTCAACTTTATTCTTTTCCAAGTATTTTGCATTTTGAACCTGTGTAAATACCTACTCATCTTTAACTATCAATATATTTATTTGTGTCTGTATTGACTTTTAGTTTGTTATGTAATGGGTTACACTCTATAGCTACTACTATTTAATGTTCAGTTGTCTAGATTCTGCCAGTGGCAATGCCTTCAAGCTGATACCTGTATTTTTGTTTTTATGTTCCTATCATGCTTGGTTATTTTGCTTTCTGTCTTAGCACAGTGTTCAAGGCTTCCCCCCCCCCCCGGTACTAAAATTGGCTGTATCTCCAAGAGCCCTGTTTATTACTATGGTGGAGATGGTATTGTAGCAACAAAATCTAAGTGCTAGACATTTCAGCTGTTACTAGGGCATTGCTACTCCTGGGAATATACAAACAGAGATGAAATAAGGCCTCACTTTTATATCTATATTTATTTCTTTATCTATCAAGATATATAACTACATAGTCACACAAAGAGCCTTCTATTCCAACCTAACATCACAGGGTTTATTCTACCTTTCTTCTTTTCCATCTAACAGTGAGGAGCCTGGCTGTAGCTTTGTAATGTATGACTTATACCATCAACTTCACAGCAAATAATGAGTCAAGTGATGACTGTCATCACTACTCCCTTCCTGACACAGATGCTGCTTCATCATTCAGGCTCTGACACCCGCTCCTGCCTGCCCCTCCAAGGTATGTGCCCTCTTCCTGCTGCTTACCCTTTGACTCCTCAAGCATGTCCAGTTCTCTGTGTGCAAAGCTAATGGCCTATGACAGCTTGTCCCTGTGCTCGTGCTATGACTCTATGCTAAGCAGTCCTTTTTCATAGATGCCCCCCCTTCCCAGACTGAGCTCCTAGGCCCTGTGAGCCTTGTGATTCTCCACAACTCAGCCCAATACCAGTCTTGTTTTATTTTACCTAATGGTTTTGAGAACAAGTGATTAATGAAAAGGAGGGAAGAGAAATTCAGCAAACGGGAGCAGCCATGTGTATGAGTGTGAGTTTTTGAAGCCATGAAACTGAGAGTTCCCAGAGAATGGAGGAAGACAGAGAAAAGGAGAAGTGAGCCTCGGGGCACTCCAAGGTTGACATTTACTTGTAAAAGTAACAAAGACGAACCAACTAAGTAAGCTGTGGCACAGCCAAAAAGATAGGGAGAAACCAGGCAAGGGAAGTTTCTTGGAAGCCAACTTAGAATGTGTTCCAAGAAGATCCATTGTGCTACATATTGCTGAGGGCAAAAAAACTTCTTTTTAAAATAAAAAAAGGAGATCAAGCATGCTGAAGGCTGAGAATTTGTCATTGGGTTTAGTGATTTGGAGGGTAATAGTATACTTGAGAATATTATCAGTGCAGTAGTGAGCACAAAAGGCCTTATTCAAGGTAGAATGAGATGAGAAGGAAAGAATACAGATAATTTTTGCAACTTTTTCTATAAAGGTTACTAAAGAAATGGGGCAATGCTTTAAGACGGATATGGGTTCAAGAAAGTGTTTCTTTTATCAAAAAGAGATCTTAAACATCTGTACACTGAAAAATAATGATTCTGTATAAAGAAACCAACTAATATGGAAAAAAGATGGGATAAGTTTAGGAGCAAAAGGATATAGAAAGCACAGCACAGGAAGAGCATTAGACTAGAACAGAAACAGGGACAGTTCAGCCTTCAACTAGGAAGGGAAGATGAGACACAAGAAGGTGAGAAGAAATGATGAGAGCCTGAGAAAATTATCTTCTTTTTTTTAATCAGTGAAATGGGAAACAAGGCCACCAGCTGAAACAGAGAGGCAGCGGGAGACTTGAGGACCTTATCTGGGAGAATGAAAGAGTCAAATGAACAGGGACAAGTGCAGAATTGCTGAGCAACACTAATAACCCACTTGAGATTGGAGGTCATATTTTAAATTGAGTTCAGCCGGCATGATACAGTAATTTGGTTTTCTGCAGTTGATTAGGTGCACAGTTAAGTAGAGGGGAGAATATGTTGCACTAGGCTTGGGATTCTGCCAAGCAAATACCAAAGCAGAGAAGGACAAGGGTGTTGAGCATGTGAACCATGACTGCTCACAATACCAATCATCTCAAGAAAGAGCTCGTAAATATTAGCCATTTAATGTGTAGAATGTGTTTTCCTAAAATACTAAAATAATTGGATACAACTAGCCACAATGTATGTGTATGTGTATATATGTGTTCTTGGGGCTGGGGCGATAGCTCAGTGGAATAAATGCTTGCCTGAGTTTGATCCCTGGTACCACCAAAAAAATTTTTTAAAATTCATGGAAAAATGTGTTCTAGGCAAAAGAAAAATCATGAACAAAATTCAGGTAGTAAAAGGGGAAAAATGGGTGAAAAGAGTAATATGATTTAAAAATTATTTTATGGCAATACCAAAAGTACACTGAATAAAATTTAGATAAAATAAAATTCTCACAGATACATCAGGGTTCCATGGAACAAGAACTATGAAATTAAGAGCAAAGATTAATCTTGCCTTCTTTCTGGAGTGAATTATCTATCATTCCTTGAAGAAAGACATGGATGTAAGCAAAGACTTTCTGAACAAAACACCAGTTGCACAACAAATAATAATACCAGAAAATGAACAGATGAGATCACATCAAATTAAAAATGTTCTGCACAACAAAGAAAATCACCAAAAGAGTGAAGAGACAACGAGACAACCTTAAGAATGAGAAAAAAACTTAGGACCTTAAATTTCATCGTACTGTAAGTAGTAGGGAAAAATAGGAGACTGCTGCTCTTGAGAAAAAAAAAAAAAAAGCTAAAATTATGAATCTGGGGCCAGCCAAATAGCTCAGTGGACTAAAGCACCTGCAAGCAGCACAGATGGCTGGGCGTTCAATCACCGGGCCTGCCATGCAGGCCCCAGGCACACTGAGATGGCCATTGAGACTGGTTGTGGTAGTGCATGCCCATAATCCCAGCTCTTGGGAGGCTGTAAACAGGTGGATCACTACAGGTACAATCTAGTAGTGACACCCTGAACACTCTGTAGATCATTCCCTAAAAAACTAGATAAATAAATAAAATTGTGAAACCAACTCTATGAAATATGTACTTCTAACAGTGTATGTTACCAGTACATTATTATTAACTCAGGTTTTACATTGCTATTATAATTCCACAATGCATATTTATTGTGGCATGAATGGTCTCTTTGACTTTATATTATACTCTCAATTAGGATATTTTTTGTCAAAAAGTTTATGCACTTTTGAAAAAAAGTCAAATGAAGTCATAAGGTTGGGTCTAATCCAAGAGGACTGTTGAACATGCCATGTTCTCTGTCTGAGCTCTGTCCCATTTGACTCTTTCTCAGTTATCATTTCACTAGAAAAACCTACAGGGATCTTTCTGCTCATGGCAACTAACCTATTATGGACCTAAAACACAGTGGTAATTTTAGGCTTCTTATTGTGATTCTTGACTAATGTCTGCTTTTCCAGTACAGTAGGTGATAGATAAATAGATAGATAGATAGATAGATAGATAGACAGATATATGATATGATATGATATGATAAAAGCCATTCTGATATGAATAAGTCTCCTGTAGAGATTTATGCATGTCCTAAAACCCCTGAAAAATATTTTTTAAATGAGCAGAACATATTTATTGAGGGAAAGAAAGCTTCTGTCCAAGAGAGGGACAGAACAGAAGTCCAAGCAGGTTGTCTCCTGTAAAACACTTTTATGCACTGGCTAGATAAATCTTTTGTTTTTTTTAAGGGAAAGGCCATGGTGCATACCATATTTTCACCTAGTATAGTGGGAGTCTGTCTCCATGCGGCTTGTTTTATAATGCTAAGATAAAGGAGTTGCCAGTCTGTTTACCATAGAGTAGAAATCCTGCTGACCTAAGGGAAAAAGTCAGATATGAGCAGGCTGCTGACCAGAGAATTTAGGGGAATCACAGCATCCCTCAGGCCCATTACTTTTGTCTGATGATGATATTTTCCTTCTGAGATGATTACAGAAAGCAACATCTTACAGGATTCTACCCCTGGACAGAACTGACCAGCTTGATGTTTATTAGGTGGTTTCCTGAACAGCTATTCATATATTTAAGAACAAGAAAAAAAAAAAAAAAAAAAAAGAATATCCATTTCCAATGTGTAATTTCTCTTAATCTCTAGGGCTTTAAGGATAGTATTTTTTAAATTTTTATCACTTTTAATAAGAAATAATGCAGCAGTTTCAAAACACATTAGTAGTACATTCCCAATAATTGATACAATACCAAAAAGAAAATTTTTCTTAGCAGTTGATCCATTTTCTTATTTTTGGTTGGCCTAGACCTGCCTATTTAAAAGCAGAAGATGGGAAAAAAGAGTAAAAGACCTAGTAGGGTTCTGTTCTAAAATGTAAGATACTGGGCCTGGCAGGATGGCTCAGTGGTCTAAAGCGCCTGCTTAGGAAAGCTTAGGCGGCTGCAAGGACCACGGTTCGATCCCCGGCACCACATGCTGCGCCTGCCCTGCCCTGAGGGCAGGCTGAGCCGGCCATAAAAAAAAAGAATAAATAAAAAATAAAAAATAAAAAAAAGAATAAATAAAAAATAAAAAATAAAATAAAATAAAATGTAAGATACTAACTCCACTGCAGACCAGGGCTATATTATATAAAATAGAAAAAATTTTATGTCTTCCTGTTTGTTTGTTTAGACAATCTCAATCTTGCTATGTAGCCCAGGGTAATGTTGAACTCATGATCTTACTGCCTCTGCCTAGAAAATATTTTTTGCTCTAAAAATTGCTGCTTGTCCTTCAAAGTTACATGTGTGAATTGCCTGATGCAAGGATTGTCTAACAGGTTCTTTGAATGCTAGCACTTCCCAGACTCTAATGAATGCAACTGGATTTAGGATGGAATACTAGCATGTGGAGAGGTAAGAACCTCCTCAGCCCACGTCCATCCCCTGACTCATCAACAGCCCGAGCTCCAATTCCACCCACCATCCTTACTGGGCCACGCCATGGCCAGGTAAGAACTCTCTCAGCCCCGCTCATCCCCCAACTTCACAACTGCCTGAACTCTGACTCCACCCACCATCCCCACACAGCTGCTCACCTTCCTAACCCACAGGGCCTTGTGGCAGCCAGCTGCCTGAGCTCTGACTCACAGCCAGGCATGTCTGGAGGGGAACAAGCCTGGTGGATCCAGACCCAAATTGCCATGGGCACTAACTGCATAATTTCACGAAGTGCCGAGATCACTGCTATAAAAAATGATAAAGACAAGGAGCAAGATCCAATCTCAGGTCCTGAGTCCACCCAAAACAAATACAGGAGACACTACTATAGAAGAAAAGGAGAATCATGCAGATGAAATCTCTGAATCACTAGCATCTGAGGAAGACAGGCAAGTGCAGAAACGTATAGAGCAACTCAGATCAGAGATAACATCTGATGTAAAAAAAGAAATGCATGAATTAATAGACTCTGAAGTAGAAAAATAACTGCAGAAACATGTAGAGGAAACCAGAGCAGAAATAACCTCTGAAGTTAAAAAAGACAACTCTAAATTAATCTAAAGTAGGGGAACAACTACAGAAAGGTAGAGAGGAAAAGAGAGCAGAAATAATCTCTGAACTAGAGAAAGGATAACTATAATGGAGACTTCAGTACTACTAAAGAAGACATTGATAAAGAAAAACCAGAGGAGAATAGAAAATGATAAATTCCCTGCTTGAGCAATATAGGAAAGAAATAGATTGCATGAAACAGTTTCAAAGAGATATACAAGAAAATAAAATCTCAATCATAAGCTGGCAAAACTATATGAACCAAAGTGAAGATAGAGTCTGAGATCTTGAAGACACAGTTTTAGCTAGTGAAAAGGTAAGAAAGAATCTCTTAAAAACAACCAGGATACAGGAAAAAATAATTCAACATTTGCAAGATGATGCAAAAATGAACAACATGAGATTAATAGGCATCAACAAGAAAGAAGGAGTTGACACAAAATAATATAAAAAATATGGGCAGAAAACTTTCCAAATTTGAGAAAACAATTGGACATTCAGGTAACTGAAGCATATAGAACTCCAAGTAACATCAACCCGACTAAAAACACACCCAAACATATCATACTCAAGATCTCAGAAATGCAGCAGAAGAATAATGTACTAAAAGCTGCTAGAGAAAAGAAACAGATCACATTTAAAGGAAAACTCAACAGAATAACAGCAGATTTCTCTTCACAAACCATGAAGTCAAGAAGAGCATGGAGCAGAGTGCTTCAAGTCCTCCATGAAAACAAATTCCAGCCCAGACTGCTATACCCTGAAAAACTCTTTCAAATATAAGGGAGAAGTGAAATACTTCCATGACAAGGTACAACTAAAGAATTTCATGACATCAAAGCCAACGCTACAAAGAATACTAAAAAAAATTTTAGAGAGGGACCAAAACTACCCCAACTCCACAAATGAGAACAGAAAGAACCCACCAAATAGGTCAACCAATTAAACATAGCACTTGGAGCCCACATAGTATCCCTGCAGTATTCTAGTCTGAAACTGCAAGATGGGAAACTTGCTGGTGGTTATACACAGATGCATAGACTGCCATCCTGGACAAAGAAGGATACAGTCTACAATTTGTACCTCAAACCATCAGCAGCAGGCTAACGTAATCCCAGAATTCTGGGAAACTGGCAGAACAACCCCAAATTCAAGCCCAGCATGGGCCACTTATCAAGACCCTGTCTCAGAATAAAGAAATGCCATAAAAAGTGCTGGTGAGATAGCTTCCCAAAAGCCCTGTGTTCAGAAACTAGGCATGGTGCTGCACACCTGTAATCCCAGCACTGAGGAAGCTGAGACAGGAGGATCACTATGAATCTGAGCTGTATAGTGAGACCCTGTACCAAATAAACAAATTAATAAAATATTTTTTCAAAAGACCATGTGTTCAATCCTTAGAACTGAGAAGAAAAAATCACCTAGAAAATGAAGTATGCTTCAGCTCTCTAGGTGGGCAGAGAAAATCTTCTTGAGTAGCAGACCACAGACAGCCACCAACAGATGTGGCACTACAACCCTTCTCACCTTTTACTTTTCTCAGATGTATGGAGGAAGGCAAGCCTGGCAGGTGCAGCAGCATCTAAAGGAAGAAGGCTGGGACAGAGGGCTTCTCAGGGAAGACATGTGAGTGCATTTTAGATAAATTTTGTGTAAGCCATCTAACAAAACTAATAGAAATCTCTATTAGAAGAGCTTGGAGAACTTGAAACATAGGTGAGTGGATATATTTCCCTCAAAGCAAATAGAAAACATATGGTCTGCCATCTGATTTGGCAACAGGACTTCACATCTGAAATTGGGACTCTGCAAGAGTAGGGAACATATGGTCACTTGAAGCCTAGGGCGTAGCTTGGGAGGTCCTAAGAGGTGTGGGGGGAATGAGCCAAAGCAAGGGTGACCGAGCACACTGAGTGATTGTCTAATGTCATCAACATTGATTGCAGAGTGCTAAAAACAGCTGAGATACGGATGCTGTCAAAACCCCTCAGAGTGTCTGTCTTCTCTATGGTGTGACTGACACTCACAGACTCCAGCAGTGTCCAGTAAGGAAACTGCAGAAGTAGGTGATGATGGATCATGAGGTAAGAGCAGACCTAAGTGTCAGCACAAATGGCAAAGCAGCTAGGAAACAGGCAAAAGATACTAGCTACACTTCCTGTAAACTCCCACCTTGTGACAAATGCCAGTTGCATAACTATTTTATTTAGTAGGCCAAATGGTCTATAAATAGAAGAAAAGCCAAAATGTATCATTTTTAGAGGGAGATAATATCTTTAACTCAAAGAGCAAAAAATGATACTGGCTTGGTGGCAAATGCCTAATATATTCTCAGCCCTTACTTAGGCTGAGGCAGGAAAATTGCCATTAGATTGAGACCAGCCTGGGCTACATGGTGGTTTCAAGGCCAGCCTGAACTATATAGCAAATACCTGCCTCAATTAAAAAGTAAATAAAAAGAAAAATGATTCTAAAATGTATTTTGGTGCTACCTGCTTAATTTGTCCCTATATATGGTATAAATCCCCAGGTCTTCATTACTGAAAATAAGTAGTGCAAGGGCTGGCCAAATAGCTGAGCAGATTAAAGTGCCTGCAAGCAGGCACAGAGGCTGAGGGTTTCATCTCCCAGCTTTAAATTTGCTTCTCTGAATTTCTATGTAGAATTGAGTGGTTACTTTACTATGCCCACACTGAGGAAACCTGGGAACTTGATAGGAGAGGATAATTCACAAAAAAAGAAATACGTTAATGATATATTAAAATGTTCAGTCTCACTAGTAAAAAAAAAAATGAGCTATCTCCCATCAACAAAAAAAGGTTAAGAAGAATGGCAATTCAATGTTAAGAATCCATATACTCTCATTGTGATTGGCAGGGGAAATAAAGTGCCATCACTTTCCTGGAAAGAAATTTGCCAACATACTAGAGGAGAAGAAAAATGAGCATGCCTTCTGGTGCAGACATTCTACTTCTAATTTTATTTTTGAAAAATGATTGGTAAAATATTCAATGCTAATTATTCCATTTTTAACAGTGCTGTTTATAAAAATCTACACCTGTGATTCTAGCACTTGGGATGCTAAGGCAGGAGGAGCACTATGAATTTGAGACCACCCTGAACTACAAAATCATTTCAGGTCCAGCCTAAACTATGAAGTGAGACTTGGTGTCAAAAACACAAAACCAAAAAATTCATCATTGGTGTATTATATGTTTATTGTGACAGTACAATCATTTAAAATTATATCTACCTAGAAAGAAATTCACAATACTACCAAGAAGGCAGCTTTTAGGATAGTATATGTAGTTTAACCCAAATATTAATAAACTTTACTGCTAAAGACATAAATGCTAAAGAAGCAGTGGCAAAATATTGGCATTTGCTGGGCCAGCTTGAGAGCTCAGCAGACTAAAGCACCTACTTTGGCAGAGCACACCTATGCAGGCCCCGCCCCTGGGGCGCAATGAGGCTGCCACTGAGACTAGGTGTGGTGGCACACGCCTGTAATACCAGCACTTTCGAGGCTGTAAACAGGAGAATTGCTATGAATAGGATCTATGTAGTGAGACCCTGTAGACACTGTAAACTCAAATACAGAAAAGGAAAAAGAAAAAAATATATACATGTATATATATAATTTTTCTACTATATTTATCTATATAACTATATATCTATATCTATCTTTATATATATATATATATATATATATATATATATATATATATATATATATATATTAGCAGTTGCAGAATTACACATGCTTGTGCTATTTGTGTTCCTGTTTTTTGGTTTGTTTTTTTTTTTGAGACAGGGTGTTATGTAGTTCAGGTTGGTTCATAAGGACAGTGTGAGGCAGAGGTCGCCAAACTGCTTATGCATAAAGTAATGTTTTAGGCAGGATTCTTGGTAGGAATAAAAGGCATTAACTGCCCTTGTCTTAAAAGGAATACTGGTTGATTAAAAAGGTTATTGTTTGAGTCTGTTTGGACTGCTGTACCAAAACACCATAGACCTATGAACTCATTATGTAGCCCAAGGTAGCCTTGAACTTTCAGGCAATCCTCTTGCCCCAGCCTCCCAATTGCTGAGGTTACAGGCCTGCACCACCATGTCCAGCCATGAACAGTGATTTTTTTTTTCCAAAAAGAAAAAGAGCGCTTTATTTTAGCTGGTACCCAGTGACTGTCTCTAAGCTGGTACCCAGTGACTGTCTCTAGGTCCAGAGAGGCACACACATGGGGAATTTGGCTTGGGGTCGTACAGAAGCAAGCGGTGATACAGAAGCCAGTCGCAGTTATTTGTGGGGGTACGAGGCACATGGTCATTGGCTGGCACATCTCTTTTACCTTATTAGGTAATCAGGAAATGGAAACCCAAGGGTCAGGAGAAGAAGTAGAAACTTAAGGGACTGGAGGGGCTTCTGGGGGAAATTTGTAGGGCTAGAGGACATCCTTCGGTTGGCTTATTTAGAATACAATGGCTGTTTAAGCTTATGGGGACGTTACCTTTTATGGTTAGAACACAGCCGCTGTTCTCTCAGGTGGGATCTGCTGTGCATACAGAACAGGAACACAGTGGGGTTAGGTGGGGGGTGGTGACGCATACAGGACAGAAACATGGCAACATGAACAATAGGTCAAGATGGAGTCACTGTAGTCAATGAATGGAGCTACAATGGTTAGGCTATAACATATACCAAACAGTGATATTTTCATTGAAGTTTTTTTTCTATAAAGTACAGAAAGTCAAGGTACTGAAATATGAAAATACCTTGAATGTAAAGCCATCTGAGAAGGGGATGGGTTCAGGACATTGCTTAATTACCTGGAAAAATGACAAAGAACTTTTACATATACTAGAAGACCTATGGTTAAGTGATATTTTAAGTCTCTACTCCTTGCTATTTCTTTGAGGTTAATAATTATTTATCTTGAAAAAGAAGCATTTGTAAATTCTGTGGATTATGGGACAGAAAAAAATCAAAGATTTCTGTCAACAGCTTTCCTTTTAAATGATTTTACATTCTGTCAGTGTTTATCCCGTCACCAAGGAAATAATAGTCTGACCCATCAGAAGTGTCTCAGGATTTCAAAAATAAGTAAGTACAATCATTACTGCTGCTCTTTTGGAACCTTTCAAACTACTAAAATCAAAGGACTATAATAACTGTATAAGCTCAATTATGCCATTATGATTCATAGGGTCAGTGTAAGGCACACGTTGCCAAACTGCTTATGCACAACAGTGATGTTCTAGACAAGATTCTTGGTAGGAATAATAGGGATCAACTCGCTTGACTTAGAAGGAACACTAGTTGATTAAAAGGTTATTGTTTTAGTCTGTTCAGACTGCTATAACAAAACACCATGGACTGGGTACTTTACAGACAGCAGAAATTTATTTCTCATCATTCTGAATACTGGGAAGTCCAAGGAAAGTTCTAGCAGATTCAGCATCTGGAAAGGGCCGCTTACCTGGTTCACGAACAGCACCTTCCCCCAAGTCCTCTTATGGCAGAAGCAGTAGAACAGGTAAAGTAGCCTACTGAAGTTTTTTTTTTTTTCCACTTATGTATTTGGTACAGGGTCTCACTACATAGTTCAGAGTCATTCTCCTGTCTTCAGCCTCCCCAGAGCTGGAATTACAGGCATACACCACCATGCCCAGACTTGGTCACTGGCTCAGTGCGCCAGGGGACCAGGGATTGAAACCTGGTCCCCGAGGGGCTTCTTTAATAAGAGAGAGTAATCCCACTCATGAGGCCCAACTCCTAATGCCATCATGTTGATGATTGTGCCTGAACATTAAATTAGTAAAGAGAGAGAGAATAAAACAAGTATTCAGGCCATTGTAGATACTGAATTATATTTCTACACATTTTTAAAGGCTGTTGAAGGAACGGCCAAATAGTTCAGCAGATTAGAGCACCTGCAAGCAGGTGCAGGGACCCGGGGTTCAATCCCTGGGCCTGCTGTGCTGGCCCTGCATCTGGGGCACACTGAGATGGCAATTGAGACTGAGCATGGTGGCACACCCCTATAAACCCTCTGCTCTTAGGAGGCTAAAAATAGGCAGATCACTACAACTGCCTATAGATCCTTCCCTAAAATACAAAATAATAATAATAATTAATTAATTAATAGGGCTATCAAGTAGCTCATAGAATTGTTGAAAGGATTGAGGGGAAAAATCAGGCTTGTGGGGAAGCAACAGGAATGAGCTACCCACATCTAATGAGAAAAAGTAAGTAATATGACCAACTGTCATTGTTTTCCTAAGACTGTATTTTTCACATATTTGTAGCATTCTGTGCTAAATCCTAGAAAGTGCTGTGGTCTCCCTAAAACTGGTGCCACAGACACCAACATTACTCATGTACTTTGTCCTTTGCTCCATTCTACACTGGGAAACTCAAACTTGCAGTAACCTCTATTGCTTTCAGGGGGAAAGGGCACAGGGACACAGAGAGAGTTGCATATCTCCAGCTCTGAGTCAAAGTGCTTGCACAGATGTCTTCTTGGCATCTATGGGTCACAGACTGGTACCCTTACTGCAAAGAAGGTTTAAAAAAAAGTGTGAGCCGGGCGTGGTGGCACACGCCTGTAATCCCAGCACTCGGGAGGCTGAGGCAGGAGGATCGGTGCGAGTTTGAGACCAGCCTGGGCTACAAAAGTGAGCTCAAGGCTAGCCTGAACTGCATAGCGAGACCCTGCCTCAAAAAAAAAAAAAAAAGTGTGACAGCTTCTATTTCCATTGTGAAGGGCAGTCTTTGCTTGCCGCCACGATTTATGTGTTAAGAAATCCTTTAGATATCCAGGCATGGTGACTCACACCTGTAATCCTAGCACTTGGGAGACTGAGGCAGGAGAACCGCAGTGAGTGCTAGGCCAGCCTGGCTGAACTGCATAGTGAAACTACCTCAAGAACAAATGAGCAAACAATTATATCTCCTAACAAATTATGGGAGATGTAATTCGATAATGACACTTTGCTTTTAAAATGCTGCCAGATATATAATTTGACATAGTCCAGATATTATCATAATTTACAGATTGAAACTGAGACTGCTGCAGATGTATTAATATCATGTATAAATTTGGAGAAATTGAGACATAAAAATTCAAATGACCTGGCTAAACCCTCAAGCTACATCATGTAACAAAAGCATTAATGTTTCTTTACCATCTATCAATAAAAAGTGTCTTTGATCAACTATAGACATTCTCATTTTATAATTTGGTACCTTAAAACAAAACAAAAAAGTTCAATGGGTTTGTTCAAAATCACTCTGAAAGAGAAATGAATAGCTAAGAAAAATATGCACAAGCTCTGGCTTGAAATCATTTGTTCAGATCACTCAACCACAGTACAGTAAATGTGAAAGCTACAGAGGAGCACATTGTCCATTACTGCTCTACTTAAGATTTGTCCTTCATAAAAGGTTTCCATTAAAATCTACTTCTTGGAAAATGCTTTAGTGTTTCTATTCTTCTCAAGAATTATTGCAGAGAAATAAGGGGGATAATCGGGGGAGGTAAATAAGAGAAATAGAGCAATTCTTTCAATGAGCAAAGGCTAAAAGGACTAAGTTTCTTTAGTCCCAAGCTAGCCTCAATGTACAATCCCTCCTTGCTATGGCCTCCAGAATGCTGAGGCAACAGGCTTCTGCTACTGTGCTGGTATCTTCCAGTGTTTCATGATAAGAATGTAGACTGTTGTTTTTGATTGCATCCTAAAAACATGTCTCCAGAACTCAATTTTATTCTTCAGTGTCTTTTTCTTTACTGTACCAGGGATTGAACCTAAGGCCTTGCATGCTAGGCAAACTAACACAAAGCTATCCTCCACCAGATACTCTGAATGTTAATTTAAAATGAGAAAAGCCAATAGATAAGTTCTTTGAAGTTTGTGTTTGTCTTCTGTATGGTAGTGTTGTTGTGGTGGTGGTAGTGGTGGTAGTGGTAGTGGTGGTTTGAACTGGGAACCAAACTCAGAACCTAGTGTTGGCCAGGCAGGCACCACACAGCTGCACAACATCCCTGGCATCCAGATGGCAGATTTTAAAATGGTCATTATTAATGTGGCTTTCCTATACTTACTGTTTCTAGGACTCGTCTTTCATAAACTTTCTAAATTCTATTTATGGCCCCCAGAGTGCTGAGATGCTCTTCTGATGTTTGGTTTGGTTTGGTTTGTTTTTTTATGCTAAGATGTTGAAGATAGATTTCATAGAGGAGGCAACCATTAGCGCAGTAAATAAAAAATAGAATTGTTCCACTTAAAATAATTGCCCCATTAGAGGCATAAACTATACATTCCAATTATAAGATGGAACAAATAGAGGAAAATGTGTTGAAGGAGATTTTCTTGATAAATACACTATATCTGTGTAGCAAAACTACCAAGTACCAAAAGACTAGGAAAGGCCTAAAGTGCTCCCTAAAAGTGGCTCCTTTGTTTCTTTGATCTCTGGCTTTCTAAATAGTGTCTGAGTAATCTCATATTAACTTTCTAGAGCTGTGAATTTGTAGATTAAAAACTGCTGGGGCAGGGTTGCTATTCAGTTAATCAAGAACCAGAAATACCAAGAGACAGACAGGATACTTATTTTGGCAGCTCTATAATTTTGGCTCATGAGTAGGAAAAAAAAAATCTCAAACCTACTCTTTTACAGAAGTTCTTATAATCTCTCAACTTTCACTGTCTAAATCTAAATAGAATTCCTTTCTATTTTTAAGCATCTTTCAACAAAGTGAAAGCTAGATATGCATGCTAGTTTTTGTGTTATATCCATCAACACTTTAGTGGAAGACAGCTACATTGCCTGTTAATTTCAAGTGGGATAAACCCTTCTAACTCTTTCTTCACACCTACTCCGTGTGTATTTATCACAAAAATTTGGACCAGGACAAATGATCTGAAGAGGCAGTGTTGCCTGGTTCTCTGGCTGACCTTGACAATCTCTTGGATTCTTTCCTAAAGAATGTAATACATAGCCAGGCGTGGTGGCTCACGCCTGTAATCCCAGCACTCGGGAGGCTGAGGCAGGAGGATTGGTGTGAGTTCGAGACCAGCCTGGGCTACAAAAGTGAGCTCAAGGCCAGCCTCAACTGCATAACAAGACCCTGTCTCAAAAAGACAAAAAAAAAAAGAATGTAATATAGCTAAGACTGGGCCTGGTGAGGCTCACCTGTAAGCCCAGGTCTTGGGAGGCTGAACGCAGGTGGATCACTATGAATACAATCTACATAGTGAGACCTTGTAGACCCTATACTAAAATACACACACACACACACACACACACACACACACACACACACAAAGAGGATGCAATACAAATAACAAATACAGTGATTTAGTTGTTAATAATATGTAAACTCAAAAGGTAAATAAGGACCAAAATGGAGGAGACATTAGGAAGTAGGAAAAAAGTGTTCAAATAGGATGGGAAGGGGAATGTGAGGGAAAGGGAAGGAAGGGAATAGAGATTTAAATCATTTTAAAGAACAGACTTAGAGACAGTTTTTAAATAGGGGGAAATGATTGAAGGGAAGGAAGGAGAATGAGAAAAAAGAGTTAATATATGTTATGTAGATATACAGATTCTCTATGGTGCTTTCTGCTGGTGGACACTGCGGAGGAAGCATTAACAGATTCCAAGAGAAAGCAAGAAGTGGCAGGTACAAACTCAAAATTCTACACCTCAAATTCAGGTTTATCCTGGCTTGCTAAGAAGCTCTAAGATCCTCTGGATTAAGCCATTTTCTTTCAAGAACCTACAAACAGCCTGACTCATTTATTGAGGTACTTAGGAAAGATAGCAAACCCAAGTTCCACCTTTTGCCTATCTGTCCAGTAACTGACTCTGAAAGGCATGAGGACCACAACCTGGCCCTCATTTGTGCAAGAACTGAGGAGTCACCAAGCTGCAGCGACACTAAGATCTGGGGATGGGGCTGGGGGTTCAGGAGAACTTCTCTACCAGAAGGGGTCTATGATCCCCTTTCTGCTTAGTCACCACCACTTGATGACATTTGCTGATTGACCCTCCTCAAAGATTTCCCCTTCTCAAACCCCACTGCTTGGGTCCAAAAGCACAGTTAACTTAGAATTTAGAGAGTCTGAAAGATGTCTAGTTCTTAAAGTCCTGAAGAAAAGAATCAATTGCACAAAATAACATGTGAAGTACATGTCCTTCCTTTCATAACTTTATACCTAAACAAGAACTAATTAAAGTTCAGTTATGGAATGTTTACACTTAAACGAGAAGTTATTCACCTCAAACAGTACAGACATCAGGTGATTCAAATTTCCTGTCTGTGGCCTGGAAACCACTCTTCATCATAAAGATTTTACAGCCTTGTAAAGGCTTATATTTCTGACACATGCTACAAAGGGTTCAATTAAAAAAAATAAGAGTATTATACATAAAGTATGGTTAAAAACAAAACCAAACAAGGGTCAGCAAGTTAGTTCAACAGACTAAGCACCTGCTTAGGCAAGCACAGAGATGGGGGTTCTATCCCCAGTACCATATGCTGTGCCTGCCCAACCCCAGATGCACTGAGCCAGCACCCAAGTTTGGGCATGGTGGTGCATGCCTGCAATCCTAGCACAGGGGAGGCTGAAAATAGGAAGACCACTACAAGTCTGAGCTGCATAGTGAGACCCTATACCAAATACATAAAAAAACCTATTGCAGTATCCTTAAATAACACCTCTAAAATATCATGATTATCAATAGATTTTCAGTTCTTATTTTTTAGAACCCAGCAACTTGTCTAGACTATGTTAAAGCAAAGAATCCCCAACATCTTTCTGCCTCTAAAGGCAACTACTTTCTTTCTTTCTTTCTTTCTTTCTTTTTTTTTTTTTTGGCCTTTTTCAGACAGGGTCTCGCTATGCAGTTGAGGCTGGTCCTGAGCTCACTTTTGTAGCCCAGGCTGATCTCGAACTCACACCAATCCTCCTGCCTCAGCCTCCCAAGTGCTGGGATTACAGGCATGTGCCACCATGCCCGGCTTAAAGGCAACTACTTTCAACTCTACTCATATTATGTTTAGTTGTACTGTGAATAGCAGCAGACTGACTGCTATTTCATAATTAAAGTCACTACTAACTTTGTTCACCACTCCACAGCACACACATAGCAGGTCTCATTCTTATCACAACACAGTGACAAAACTGTTTAGATAATAATGCAATCAACTATAATCATTTTCCTTCCATTTAGAATTGTTTTGAAGTTAATAATTTGTGTGCATGTGTACTTAATTTTATTTTTTTTTAATTTTTATTTTTTGCAGGACCAGTGATTGAACTCAGGACCTTGCACTTGCTAGGCAAGTGTTTCTTCTACTGAGCTATCTCCCTAACTCCTATAATTCTTAACTCAGTCTTGCTGTCTACCAGTGGCTCACATTCACATCATATATTCCATCAATTTCCTCTTCTTAAATATTCTGTCCCAGGGCCTCTGCCTACCCCCAACATTTAATCATTCCATAGCTATCATCCTAAAATCTCCCTGAATAAACATATCACCACTCTAATATATATTTCCTGTTTTGATGATATATGACCTTCAATGAGTTCCTCAGAAAGGATACATATAAAACTTTTTTATATAAATTTCATGTTTGAAAATAGGGACTGGAGATAGTTCAGTAGAATAGGTACTTGCCTGGCAAGTGCAAGAGCCTGAGTTCAATTCCCAGTCCTGCAAAAAAGAAAAAGAAAAAATATCTCCTCCCCATCCTTTTCTGCATACATACTGGATATAGAATTCCATATTAGAAGTAAATTTTCATCAGAATTTTGAGCCATTCTGATGCCTGACCTTTTGTATCAGTGTTCCCTCTTCTCTTTTCCTTCTCCTTCTCCTTCTCTCCTCTCCCCACTCCCCACTCTCCCCCCTTCCCTCCTCTCTCTCTCTCTCTCTCTCTCTCTCTCTCTCTCTCTCTCTCTCTCTCTCTCCCTCTCCCCCCTTCCTGCCATCCACCACTTATATTTTCATATTTGTAGCATTTTCTCTTTATCTCCACTGTTGAACTTGGATTCGGGTCTTTTTTTCATTCTGTGTATTATACATAGATCTTTCAATTGCAAAATTTATGGATTTCAGTTTGCTGAAATTTTCTTGTTCAATCTCTTTGTGTAGATCTCCTATAAATCCAATATTCGACCTCTTTGACTGGTTTTCTGGATTTTTCTTTCTCCCCTCTTAACTTCTAGTTCTTGGTCTTTTTGCTCTATGGACTGAAAGATATCCTTAACTGGATCTTCCAACTCTTCTGTGAGTCTTTCATTAATATATCAAAATTTTAATTCCAAAGAATAAGTTATTTTTTATGGAATTAGGTTTATATTATTACATTTATTTATTCTTTTCAAGATAGGGTCTCACTATGTAGCTCAGGCTGGCCTTGAACACACTTTGTAGCACAAGCTGGTCTTGAACTGAAAATGATTCTCTTGCCTCAGCCTCCTGAGTGTTGCGATTACAAGCACAGGCCACCATGCCTGGCACTTTGTTATCTAAATGTTATTCCCATATAGTATCTTGTTTTATAAATATGATGTCTTCTTTTGTACTTGAGAATTGTTTTTCCTCCTGGCTTATTTCCTCAAATGTTCTTTCTTGTGTTAACTCCTCTGGGCTTTTATCTTTTTGTTCTGGCATTTCTTCTGTTGCCTCTGTGGTCATATTTAAGAGTATGACACTAAAACCTGATTGAAAGGCCTAAGCATATACATGTTAGTCCATTTGAATTGCTATAAAAAAATACTGGGTAGCTTATAAGGAACAAAAATTCATTTCTCACAGTTCTGAAGCTGCAAAGTCCAAGATCAAGATGCTGGCAGAACCCGGTAAGGGCTATTTTCTAGCTCAGAGATGGCACCTTCTTGTATTCACTCATAACCAAAGAAACAAGATAGCAGCATTCGCCGGAGAGATAGCTCAATAGAGTAAGTGCTTGCCTGGCAAGCGCAGGGTCCTGAGTTCAATCCCTGGTACTAAATATATATATATATATATATATATATATATATATATATATATATATATATACATCAGCATGCTGGGGCCTCTTATGAAGTAAATAAGCCCCTTTATGAAGGCTCTGCTCTCATGACCTAAGAACCTCCCAAAGGTCCTAACAATTAGCCTTTATCACATTAGTCAGTAAGTTTCATCATACGAATTTTGAGGGAGCAACAAACATTCAGATCACAGCCATATGTCATCTTGAATTTCCCTATGAAATTATATGGCTGGATCATTTTCTGAGCAAATTTTGAATAGATGCATTTAACTTTCCTCTTCAACTACTCTGAATTCTAGTAACAAAGCTTCCTATCTCCTGCTTAGAAGGTCTGCATCTGGCTGCCAGCGTCTTAAGACAAATGTAATGAGAAGATCTAAGTTTCAGCATTCTTCACCCACTCAACTTCCCCCAGGCTTGGTACAATACCCCAGTCATCCATGACCAGCAACTCTTAGCCCAGAGACAGTTTTATGCACTGCAAAAATGTCCCCAGTGTTTTGTGGTAAGAGAGGTAGATAATCAACCAGGAATATGAAGTGGGAGTTGAGATTTAACTATCTATTTGCTTTTAATAAATTCTTTTAAAATGTTCCTCCTGCCAGGCATAATCGTGCATGCCTGCAATCCCAGCACTTAGGAGACTAGGGTAGAAGACTGCTATAAATTCAAGGCCAGCCTGGGCTACAAAGTAAATTTAAGACCCAGCTAAACTAAATAGCAAAACCCTGTCAAGCAAGAATAAGAGGAAGAGAAAGAAAGAAAGAAAGAAAGAAAGAAAGAAAGAAAGAAAGAAAGAAAGAAAGAAAAGAAGAAAAGTATTCCTCCTTTTATTTCATTTCTAAAAGTATTGATTTTGCTTATTCCTGGCCATTGGAGCATTTCTGTGAAACAAATCCATTTTGTTCCTGACTTTCCTCCAGCTAATTTAAGATTCTGCTCTTCTTGGACTGCTATCCATAACCATCCATCAAACTTCTTCATAGCTTTCTAAATGTTGGTAATTTTGATGCTTTCCTGTCTTCCAGCTCTTCGGTTTATGAGCTTAACTTTTTTCTGTGCTGGGGATATAGCTTAGTAATGAAAGACTTGCCTACTGGGTTCAATCCCCACTACCAAAAAAACAAAACCTTTTATCTAGCATAGGCAAAGCCATGGGTTTGATCTCCAATAATGAAAGAAAAAAATTACTATGCAGTGGTAGAGTTTCAGGAGTGAACAAAATTAAGTACATGTGTTTCCTTTGACTTCAAACCCCAATTTTTTAAACTGAGAGGTTAGTGAATGAAAAGGAATTTAATCAAAACCAGAGTTATTCAAAGGGAAGACATACAAAGCTAACATAGTTCTCTTCTTATTCCAGCAGGCTCTTACAAAGAAAGAAATGACATACTTCTCCACATAAGGATGGAGACCCATAGGGGCCAGGGAGATAGCTCAGTGGGGTCCTGAGTTAGATCCCTGATACCGCAAAAAAAAAGGTACCCATTAAAATATAGGTACACTAAAGTACAATACTAATCAATGAGCTATGAAGGGTAATAAAAATGCACTAAATGTTTACATTTTAAATTCTTTTATTAGGGTAAAAGATACATTGTCATTGAGGCCTAGCTTGGTTACGTTTCTCTTTGCTGAGACAAAATACACAACACTTGAAGTTTAAGGAGGAAAAGTTTATTTCAGCTCATAGTTTGTAGAAGCTTCAGTTCATAGTCAGCTGGCTCCAACCAGGATGGTGTGATGGAAAGGGTACCACAGAAAGGAAACAGTCCATGGCAGAGCAGGCAGATGGCAGCAAGTGAGCTTCCCTTCTTTTATCCCATCTGGGATACAAGCCTTTGGGGTGGTACCTTCCATACCCAGGTGGGACTTCCATTACCCACACCCAGAACTATGACAGACCAATCAGTGCCCTAATCAAGAACTAAATACCCACGTATCATAGATCCAGACACTTCCGAAAAGTCCCTCCTATGAGCACAGGAGGCTTTGGGGGGACGTCTAAACACAAGCTATTACACTCCCCTCAAAATATTTACTCCCATTATGTTCCCTTTAAAATACTCCCCCTTGTTTTAAACACTTTTATCCTATCATTCCTTACCATTTTCTATTATTATTAGTGTTGTTATTATTATTATTATTATTATTATTATTATTGCTCAGCCTGCCCTGTGGGTGGGACTGGCACAGCATTTGGTGTTGGGGATCGAACCACAATCCCGGAAGTTGCCTCAGCTTGCCTAAGCAGGCTTTTAGACTGAGCCATCTCACCAGCCCCAGCCCTTACCATTTTCTGAAGCAGTTCTGGAAGTCCTCTTTTGTGTCTTTACAAAGTGTGATAAAAAATACTGTGAATGATGCTGCTGCCCAGGTCTACACAATAGAAAGGCAGGCTTGTGAAACACTGTAGTGTATCCTCACTCACATTATTCACCATATATGGAATTGTATGATTTCTGATCTTCCCCTTTTCTCTTTTTAAAGTGATTACCTCTGCCATGGATTACAATAACAGAAAGCTGCCTAACACACCATTATTAGCGTCTTCAGCTTCTGGTCTATGGTCCCTTAGTGAGGTACATGATTCCTCTAATTCTATTCTATCATATGAATCCTAGACTAAATTACAATGACAAGCACCAATTAGTTGATAGATAGATGATATATAGATAGATAGATAAATAGATAGATAGCAAAAATAATTTTTAAATAAATTTATTCATTTATTCAAAAATAACAAGTACTTGTTAAGTACTTATTATGTATTAGGCATTATTGCATCTGTTGAGGTTACAGCAATAAAAACATGTTCTGTTGAAAATGACAGGCAGTCATTTAGTGATGGGAAAAATAAAATACAGAGAGAAACAAAATTGTGAAAGAGAACAAAGAATTGCAATTTTAGCCTGGGTAGCCAGAACTGGACTTGTTGAAAAGTTCACATTTGAGTAAAGCCCTGCAGGAGATGGAGCGATAAGATGACAACTTTTGAACTCACTGGGCAAATCCTTGGATAGAGACAGTCCTAACAATATCTACAGTATCTGTTTTGTTTTGTTTTGTTTTTTATGACTGGCTCAGTCTGCCCTGGGGCTGAGGCTGGCACAGCATGTGGTGCCAGGGATCAAACTGTGGTCTCTGCGGTGTCTAAACTTGCCTAAGCAGGTGCTTTAGACCACTGAGCCATCTTGCTGGCCCAGTATCTTTTGTTTTGTCCACCTAATTATTAAGCTCTTTCTCTGAACTGGACATGTTTTTATGAGCAACCTCATGGGACACAAACATTCTAACACTTTGGGTTCCTTCTGAAAGACCATGTTTCTAAATCTCCTTTCCAAAGTTCTTTAATCCTGTTACTCCTAAATCCCTGACCACTGAGCAGAACTACTGGCTATTGTCCATGCAGGACTGAATGCATTTATCTTATGTCATCTCTCTTAGGTAATCTTAGACAAAGAGAAGTCTTGCTTAAAACTTCATTATCTAGGGTGGTTTCTCTTTTCCGTTGTCTTTCAGGATCATCCCATTAATAACACATTGGCCAGATCTTGCATCCAGAAACTCAGATTTACTGAAGACATCTTTACTTTAATCAATATTTAGGTTCTGGGATATAGCTCAGTTGTGGAATGCCTGCTTAGCATGCATGAAAGCCCTGAGTTCAATCTCTAGCACCAAATAATAATAACAGCATTAGTATTATTATTATCTTAAATTCAGATTTCCAAAATTGTCTCTTGTATGTTTTCTGGCTGACTGTAACAGTCAGTATTGTAAATAATACCAGTAAAAGCCAGGCATGGTGGCTCACACCTGTAATCCCAGCACTCGGGAGGCTGAGACAGGAGGATTGGTGCAAGTTCGAGACCAGCCTGGGCTACAAAAGTGAGCTGAAGGCCAGCATCAACTGCGATTGGTGTGAGTTCGAGACCAGCCTGGGCTACAAAAGTGAGCTCAAGGCCAGCCTATCTCAAAAAAAAAAAAAAGAAAAGAAAAAATAATAATAATAACAACACCAATAAAACATGATTCTCTATAAGTCAGACTTAGATTTTTTTTCCTTCTTACCAATTGGACATGAGAATGCAACATGAAGCCTAGACATGGGTTCAGGAAGCAAAAAAGACACCACTAATGTGAGGCTCTGTACATGCTACTTTGTCTTTTGCTTGTTTCTGTCCCTGTACATACTGCTTTCACATAATGAAATGCTGCTGGAACATCAGACTTTCTTTCTAGGTTGGTCATAGGACACTCGGATCATGGAAGATTCCTAAGAGCTCATTGCCTGCTGTGGTCAGGTATCAAAACAAACTATGTACCAATATTGAAGCAGTCATTTGCTCAAATGACTATAGTTTTTCCTCCCAAACCATAGTGTTACTTCGCTTTCATTCACCTATTAGCACTTGCTGTCATCTCCATAGAACACATGGATCTCCCTTGACTAGGTAAGAAACTTCTTATGTTCTGAGGCCCTGTGAAACCTGAGAACCTTTTGTATTAATCTGAAAATGAATGAGAGTAGCACACCCAAAAGTTATATATGCTGCCTCCAAAAATCTAAGGGGTATCACAAATCATTGTGTCTTTGTTGATGATACAGAGTAACCATATGGTCTTCATTTTAGAGGGAAAATCTCAACTTATCCAGGCTGAAATTCAAGTAGCTCTCTGCCAATGGTGCTCAAAGTCTGGCTGAATTTGCCATAGAGAGAATGTGCTAATTTTTGTTAGAAGAATCACAGGAGGGCTCTGAAGTGAAATAAATCTATACTTTTTCATAAAAAGTATATGATGCATAATGCAATATAATTTAATGAAATTTCTGTATAAATGCATATATAATTTTGGGCAATACTGGCAACTAAACCCAGGACCTTCCTTAGCTTGTTGGTTTTTTTCCTTGTTATTGTTGTTATTATTATCATCATTATTATTATTTTGAGATAGGGTCTCACTAATTTGCTAAATTCCCCAGGTTTAGCTAAAACATGGAATCATCCTGCCTCAGTCTCCCCAGGTTCTGAGATTATACGTACATACTACCATGCCCAGATATATAGATACAATTTTTTAAAGAAATATCATTTGACTTGAACATTGAATGCATGTGAATGAGATACTTTCATCTATCTGTAATGAATCTGATATTATCTAACTAGACATAAAGTCAAGCCTCAGCACACCACCACCAAATGAATGTCAATAGACTAGATCAAAGCAAGTCCAAAGTGACAAGTTATACATCCAGGTATTTACACTCCCAGCAGGTTTTTCTGATTTCATTACCACATCTCCCATGTCCCACTCCTGTGGCCACTTGGGCACTTCTTATGATCACTTTCCCAAAAAGAAAAAAAAAAAAACATTTGTGGAAAATTCTGTACAATATGGTAGTTCTTTCCCTAAAGGGATTTCATACGTGGCTCCACTTTTAGGACCCCTACAGGGTCATAGGGAAGAAGTCTCCCTGAAGGAGAAACTTCAAAAACTATAACTCAGTTGGTTATTTGCTTTGTGAATGAAAGCATTCTAGGTGAACTTTCCATCCTCGGTTGTCTCTAATAACAATGATAATAATACAAAACTTCTATGTCAAGAGTGTGACACTCATTGGATTTACAGGTCTTAGCTTGCACTTGGTGTTGACTGTGTAGGATTCAACATAGCTGTGACTATTAAAAACTCCTACACTGCCAACTGGAAAATTATGTTCCACTGGGGTGTGAGCAGGGTGTTGTCGTATAGGATAAAGAAAATACTTTGAACCTTTCACTTTTTCTTCTCAAGAACCAAAGGAGTGTAAATAGGGTTGTGTTTCAAAAAGTTTTACTTAGTAGCCATTGCACAGAAAGTTTATTTCCTGATTTTGTCTCTGCTCATTTAGTGGTTTTAACAATTAAGACAGGAGTACCGGCAGTAAGGATACATGTACTTTATGGTAAAAACCAGAGATGTGGTATCACAGGAAAGAAAAGGAGCACAATTTAAGTTAGAAGGTAGCCCAGGAGACAGCTATTTGTGAATCATCAGTCATCAGGTGTCAGACGTGAAGCTGTGCAAGTACATTATTCCTCTGAAGAAGAGTGTAGACTGAGCAGCCAGCTAAAAACAGCAACCTGGGAAATCCCAGAATCAGAGGCAGAAGAGAGCAGACTAATGCAATTGTGACAAAAATCAGTGAGGCATTTCCACTTTAAATGGTTGTTAGCTAGCAGCCTCTGACTCAGCCTGTCTCAACTGCTGCTTAAAATACATGCAAAGAATAAGAAAAAAATGAGAAAATTTATAGCCATGCAGAGTGTAAAGAATGACAGACTGCCCGTTGCTAGGAGGCACTGGACTAATCTATGAGGCTAATGGAGTTGGATGGAAAGAGACCCAGTTGGTGTCCCAGCCCTGTTCTGCTTCGTGATATGTAATAGATCTGCTCAGCTAAAGGAAAGGAGGAAGCATGGGTATCACCCCAACCCATTGTCTGCTAAGGAATCAGAACCTAGGTCCATAAAGAGCTGCAAACTAGACCACTGGCTTTCCTTGGCCTCCCAAATGTGAAGTCCTGCTTTGAGAAGTGGCTATAGTACTACTGGAGGCTATCGTCTTTCTCTGTGTATCTGGAGACTACAGCTTCCAAGATTCAATGCAGCTGGATAAGGTGGTTGGCAACGTGGTAGTTGTCCATTTACCATGGCAGGTTTTTTTTTGTTTTTTTTGTTTTTTTTTTTTTAACCTAGGAACAAAATCTATAGGCAGAGTTCTAGGTCACAGTGATTGCTGAGATGGCAGCAAATCTTCAATCCCACTGGTTTGGTCGTCAGGTATTTTGTTAGGCCTTGTGCTTCAGTCTGTGACATTACAACAGTCGTGTCCAATTATTCAATACAGCAGAACTAGGAAAAAGAAGCCACTGAGAATTACTCCAATCTTAGACATCACTTTGCCTCTAACTAGAGATCAGACAATGAAATCAAAAGAAATCCATACTTCCTGTCTGGAATAATTACATATATTATAAATAAGGAAGGAGAAAAGTTGTCTAAACTGCCTTAAAGTCTTAATAATCCTCTACTTTTAGCACTGTGAAAAACTGTCCTATGCTCACATGTTTCATTTCCTCAGGCTAACATTCCTGATTCTGTCTCCAAAACCTACTAGCTAAGGTCAGTGTTGCCTGAAAACCTCTGAAAAAAATCCAGCTCTTAAGTGCATCTTCCCCCACAGATTTCATGTTTCAGATGATTGTTTGCTTCTCAAAACTGCTTGGCAAAGCTCCTAGAATTTAATTTCTTACCAGGCGTGGTAAGACACGCCTGTTATCCCAGCACTCAGAGGCAAAGGCAAGAGAATCATTGCAAGTTTAAGGCCAGGCTGGGCTGTGCGGTGAGTTCATGACCAGCACAAACTATATAACAAGATCTTACCTCAATAAGCCAAAAAATTTATTTTGAAATAACCAAGAATCATGTAAGCTTCATTTAGAACATTCAGTGTAACAGAGTTTATGACAAAATTTGGATGAATAGAAATTTATATTCGAGCTATTTTTAGTTGTGAATCAGTGTGTTTATGTGTGATAGCAAGAGAAAAACATGAAACGTGTCAGAATATAAATACCAATACCTGTGATCCCTCCTCTCTCTCTGTCTCTCTGTGTGTCTCTCTCTTCCTCTTATAGAGGATGGATAGTGATATTAAAGACCATTACTGTCGTTTATTAAATTAACAGATCCATACTGCATCTTCACTGTGCACTAAGTATTGGAAATTGGATACAGAAAAAGACTAGCCTTGGAGCTAGCAGGAGATACATAAAACTAAGTGAGTAATTACAACCAAGTATGTACTATGGAGAGGACACAGGAACAACTGACTCATGTGAGGGGTCAAAAAGAGCAGCCCATGGGGCTGGGGAGATAGCTCCATGGCACAAGTGCCTGCCTGGCAAGTGCAAGGTTGTGAGTTTGAACCCCGGTCCCACAAAAAAAAAAAAAAAAAAGAGCAGCCCAGATAAAGAAAAAATTTTGAAAACATATTTATTTTTGCTAATGGGGATTAAAGCCAGTGCCTTTGCCCTGAGCTATTTTCAATTTGCCCTTTTCAATTTTTTTCTATTTCAAGACTGGGTCTTGATAAGTCACTAATTTCCCCAGGTGAGACTTGAATTTAGGATCCTCCTGCCTCAGCTAGGACACATGTGCCATCATGACCAGCTCTGGAAGAAGGGACCTTTTAGCAGAGCTCTGAAAGATAGCTCTGAATTATCCAGGCAAATAGGAGGAGGAGAGAATGCATTCTTTTCAAAGAGAAGACTCTTGTAAGCCTTGGAAGCAAGAGAGAACATTTGCAAAATAGATGTCTGTTCACTATCAGGACCAGGGTGGTCAGGGGCTGGAACACAATGGCAAGCCATGCTAAAGGGTTTGGTTTTTATTGTGAAAGTAAGGCAAGGAATTTCATAGAAGATTGATTAGGAAAACAATAATCAAATTTGACTTTCAGAAAATAATTTTCTATGTAGGTAATAACTATAGTAGACAGTTGGATGGATTTAAAAGATACATACAAAAATATAGTTAGGAAATGGAGTCTATAGAATAGGAGAAGCAACTGGACACAGCAGGGAGGGAAAGGAGGAGTTAGGAGTGACTGTTAGCGCCAGGGAATTTGCCTTGCATTCAGAGGGCCACAAGTTCAATCTCCAACCCTGAAAAAAGGAAAACAAACAGCAGGGATTCCTAGATGGATAATGGTTCTTTCTTTCCTTTTATTTTTTTAAATGTACTTAGTACAGGGTCTATAGGGTCTCACTATGTAGATCAGATTCATAGCAATCCTGCTTTCAGCCTCCCAAGCGCTGGGATTATAGGCTCTCACTACCACACCAATCTCAGTGTCAGTTTTAGCACACCCTGGGGGCAGGGCTGACATGGCTCACAGGGGATCAAACCCTGGTCCCTGCATCTGTCAAAGCAGGCTCTTTAATCCACTATGCTATCTGGCTGGCCCTGAATAATAGTTTTGTTACTGAGAAGAGAGATTGGAGGAGGACTGAGTTTGGGGAAGAGTTCCATTTGGGAATCATTAACATGGTGGTTCAAGTAGGCAACTAGAGGGTAAGTATATCCATCTGCAGCTTAAAAAAAAAATCTATAGTCGTACACATATTTTGAAGTTTAAAGCAGTTGTCAAAAAGATTAGCCCAAGAATGTTTATAAGAAGTTTCATTCATAGTTTCCAAATGGAAAGGACTTAAATAGGCATTAAAAAATGAGTAAGTACATTGCAGTACAGTCCTACAACAAAATACCACTCCACTGTGACAAGAATGAACTACAGATCTACATAAGAATATGGTCATAGCCGGGCATGGTGGCGCACGCCTGTAATCCCAGCACTCAGGAGGCTGAGGCAGGAGGATCGGTGCAAGTTTGAGACCAGCCTGGGCTACCAAGGTGAGCTCAAGGCCAGCCTGAACTGCATAGCAAGACCCTGTCTCAAAAAGACAAAAAAAAAAAAAAAAAAAAAAAGAACATGGTCATTATCAAAAGGATAGTAAGTAGCAGAAGCCAGGTGTGTAGTACCACATGCTTCTATCATCCATCTATGTGACAATTAAGACTAGATAAAACAGCAGCACAAGATTGCTGCCTGGGGTGCTGGCTGTGGGGGCAGGGAGGACAAGCATGGGTGCTGGAGGGGTAGGGCTGGGGCACTTGTTGGATGGAGAGGTCTTGGTTTGTTTTGACTAGGCTGCTGGCTATATGGGAGGGTACATTCATCACAATTCATCAAGTTGTATACTCATTTTGGATCTTAATGTATGTGCTTATAAGTATACTTTAATAAAATTAATCAGCATAAAATAAATTTTGTAAATTGTAAATAAAATCTTCATGCATTTTAACCCCTTTTTTTCAAAGTCGACCTTATTTCCTAATTAATCAAAAAATGAAAGCATTTAGGAGAAACTGTCCTTCTGTCATCACATATATCCAATATGTGATGGATATATGTGATATCCACCATATATCTATGCTCAGAAACTGTTATTCCATCTAAGTTTAAAAACAAACCACCTACGCTCCTCAAGTCAGCCCCTCCATTTTAGCATTAGATCCCATTCCAGTTTGCCTCACCTCATGAAACACTGGGCTTTGACAACTCTCCTCTTCACCTTCTGCCATCAAAAACAGGAATAAGTATCACAGTAACCTTTATATAGCCAAGTCCAATGGTTAATTCTTTGTCTCACTATGCAGTTCAGTCTGGCCTTGAGCTCACTTCGTAGCTCAGGCTGGCACAGAATATGCAATGATCCTCCTGTCTCCACCACACAAGTGCTGGGATTACAAGCATGTGGTACCATGTCCAGCTCAGAAACTCAATTTTTTTTTAGGATGTATTCAGTACCGGGGCTAAGGGTCTATAGGATCTTACTACTCAGATTAGACTTGTAGTGATCTTCCTGTTTTCAGCCTCCAAGCATTGGGATTACAGGCGTGTGTCACCATGCCCAGTTTCAGTGTGCCCCAGGGGTGAGGCTGGCACAGCACACTGGGGATCAAACCCCAATCCCTGTGTCTGCCTTTAGCAGGCACTTTAATCCTCTGAGCCAGGCCAGAAACTAATTCTTTATCTGCTGTCAAGAATCAGTTTTTCCTCTTACGTCACTGGCTGTTCTTCACCTGTTAGTTTATCTTCCTCAACTTGATCTCTACATGTTGGGCTTTCCTTGGCTCCCATTTTCTTTCCTACTGGTGCTTACTCTGTGGGTGGTTACATCCAATCTTATGACCAAGGATAATCTATATAGTAATAATATCCAAAATTTTAAAAATATATTTCAAGACTCCACAGATCTCTAAGCCCACAGAAATAATTATACCCAGTATACCTCAGCGGGAAAATTGCAAGGTCTACTGAAGGGGAGATAATTCTTACAGAGAGAGAGAGAGAAAGAGAGAGAGAGAGAGAGAGAGAGAGAAAGAGAGAGAGAGAATTTGCACTGTCAGAAAAACTGGGGACCATAATGACAGTCCTTTCTCAGGGGTTAGATAGGAGAAAAAATTAAGGTATCTGGCTGTTTATTAATACAATTATGGACATTTAATATGCTTATTTAGGTCCCTGGATGTAACTGTAAAACTTTGCTTTGAAGCCAGGCATAGTGTCCTACAGCTGTAGCAGAGACTGAAGTAGAAAGATAGCCACCTGCTCAAGGCCAGTCTGGGCTACAAAGTGAGACTAGGACCAGCCGGAACCACATGGTGAGACCCTGCCTCAAATAAACAAAATAAAAGTTTGGTTGACTGGTTAGTGAGCCTGGGTGTAATGGTGGCCTATAGTGAACAAAACTGAAATGCTAGGGCTGGTGAGATGGTTCAGTGGTCTAAAGCACCTGCTTAGGCAAGCTTAGGCAACTGCAGAGACTGTGGTTCGATCCCCAGGACCACATGCTGCTCCAGCCCCACCACCCACAGCAGGCCGAGAGGCCATAAAAATTTTTTTTAATTAAAAACAAACAAATAATTTAAAAAACTGAAATGCTAAAGTTTATTTGGCTTGAGAATAACAGGTAAAACTTAGGGAAATGGATCTGTTAGAGCAGATATACACAAACACAAACCAAATATATTTCCTAAGAGCCTAGAACAGCCATTCTCAACCTGTAGGTCAAGATCCCAGCAGGGGTCAAATGACCAAAACACAGGGGTTGCCTAAAGCCATTCCAAATCATAACTGTAGCAAAATTACAGTTTTGAAGTAGCCACCAAAATTATTCTTTGGTTTGGGGTCACCACAACATGAGGAACTGTATTGCGGGGTCACAGCATTAGAAAGGTTGAGAACCACTGGCCTAGAGGTGTTGTGTTGTTCTGGTGTCAGTGCCGAAAGAAACGACGAGAAGACCTGATGAAGGTAGCTCAGAGGACTCACCGAGACTTGTCTCTCTCAAAGTGAGCCTAGACCCTCAGAAGGATATTACTTTTATTGAGTATTCAAGGACAGGCTAAGGAATTTGCATAACTGCTTTGGGGAAATTGAAAACATTCCAAGCAGGGGAGGAGACAACCAGAACTCCCTACAGCTGTCCTTGGGCTTTATTGTTCTCTACTTAAGATGCTTGGTCCTAGGAGCCAGGTGTGGTGGCACACACCTGTAATCGCGGCACTCGGGGAGGCTGAGGCAGGAGGATCGGTGTGAGTTCGAGACCAGCCTGGGCTACAAAAGTGAGCTCAAGGCCAGCCTCAACTGCATAGCGAGACCCTGTCTCAAAAAAGACAAAAAAAAAAAAAAGAAAAGAAAAGAAAAAAAAAAGATGCTTGGTCTTTATCTCTTTATTGAACCAGGCAAGATGTTTTTCTCAGCACTGGGGTAGCTTTCTGCCCCAGGCAGGGAAGCCCAGTCCCACCTATACACACTTGATCAAATTTCCTGGCTTCCTGCTAGCTCCCAACATAGAGGCCCCTCCTTTATCAAAGCTGTTACCCCATTAATATATTAACAATAATAGCTTATGATTCTCCTCACCATCACCACCAGGGATGGTGACCTGTGTTTGACAGGCAGGTGCTTATGCCTGCTGAAATATTTCCCAGCCCTACGTATATATTTATGACAGCATTTTTTTTGTTCCTTTGAGATAAGTTTTCACTGCTATGTAGTTCAGGCTGATTTTGAACTCACTATGTAGCCTAGGCTGGACTCAGACTTGAAGTGGTCCTTCTGCCTCAATCTCACTACCATCCAGGGACTGAAAGGGCATTGATTATTTTGGTTTACAAGATCAAAGTCCAGATAATCCACAGTGGCTCTCTACATGGGGTGTGAGTCCATGTGGAAAAGTTAAGGAAGCTGCAATTGGATGTCCACAGGTAAGGGCAGCAGCAAAAGTCACACCCACTGGAGCAGAATTGAGCTTTTCAAGCTCAGGAGGACCTCCTCCTCTTCCTCCTCCTCCTCCTCCTGCTCCTCCTCCTTCTCCTCCTGCTCCTCCTCCTCCTTCCCCTCGCCATCTGCCTCCCCCTCCGCCTTCCCAATCTCCATCCCCACCTCCTTTTACTACCTGGCCACAAGCCTACTGGATGGTGCCACCCACAATCAGAGCACGTCTGCCCTTCTCCTAGTGTGCTGGCCCACACGTCAGTCACCTCTGAAAACACCTCTACGGACATCCAGAAATGGGATATGCTTCTCCTCATCCACTAGGCATCTCTTAATCCAGTCAAATTGATCAAGATTAACCTCACAGCTGGGCACGATGATGCACTCCTTTAATCCCAGCACTTGGGAAACTGAGGAAGGCTAGCTAGAAATTCCAGGCCACCCTGGACTACACAGAATTCAAAGCCAACTTGATGCTGTCTCCAAAAACCAAAAATAAACACACAATAAAAGAATTAACCTCAAAATTGGTTAATAAAATGCCTTGCTTACAGGAGTCGCCAAATCCTTAAAAAGCTCTGTGCTGACTGTCCTCCGTAGTTAGGCAGGAAGCATTGCCGTGAAATTGGGAGTTGCTGATTTCAACAGATTAGTAGGTACCAAGAGGAGGAGACCAGGTGGCATCATTTAATCATTAGAGGCAAGCTACACAGATGCAATTACCACATTAAGCTGCACAGAAGAAGTGTTAATCAAGTATCTGAACACAAGAGATTTGTGGCAGTAATTAACAATTACAAGGTCCCTGGCAAGGAGTTAGATGGGCAGCCTATTAAATTTTTGCTTTAGAAAATTTCTTGGTCTTTAGATAATACACTTTATGCCATCATTCAGAAGTACACATTTATGGACATTGTGCTAAGCTTATGTTAAGTGTGCAGAGTATGAAGAATTTTAAAGACTTTTCAATTTATTTTTAATCTGTATTACAAAATTTTTTAAGTTGGCTATGGGGACACGTGTCTGTATTCCCAGTTACTCAGAAGGCTGAGATAAAACATTCACAAGTGGGCTGGTGAGATAGCTCAGTGGTCTCAAGTGTCTGCTTAGGCAAGCTTAGGCAACCACAGGGACCACAGTTTGACCTCCAGCACCACACACTGCACCAGCCCCACCCCCAGGGCAGGCTGAGCCAGCCATAACATAACTAATAAAGTTTAAAAAAAAAAAAAGACTCACAAGTTCAAGGTCTGTCTGAACAGCAAGACTATGTCTCAAAATAAAAAGGATAAGATGTAACTCAGTGATAGATTCACTCTGGGTTTGATCCCCAATGCCACAAAAAGAGAAAAAATATTTGAAGATGATCAGTATATAAATTTATTTTTAAAAATCTGGGCATAAAAACAACAGATACAGTATGATTCACATCCTATTAAATATACTTACTATATAGCAATAGTATGTCATATATTATTTATTGGTTGATAGAGCATATGTAAAATAGAAGGTGCTTTTTATTTCAACCAAAATGTAGCAATAGAAACTTGACTTATTCTCTTGCCTAAAACAACTTTTAAAAAAGCCAAAATTTATCAAGAGATATGAGCTACATAAGTGCACTGAACAGAAATACAACATGCTTCTCAGATGGCCACAAATAGCAAATAAATATATAAAAAATTGTTCAACATCATTGGTGGTTCAAAAGATTCAAATTAAAGGAACACTGAGAGCCATCTCACCCCAGAAAGAATAGCTGTCATCAAGAAGTCAACCAATGATAAACGCTGGCAAGGCTGTGAGAAAAAAATGAACCTTTTTCCACTGCTGGCGGGAGTGTAGACTGGTACAACCACTGTGGAAATCTGTGTAGCGTTTCCTCATTTGAACCAGCTATTCCATACCCGGGAATTTTCTCAGAAGAATTAACAACATCATACCACAGAGATGTATGTGCACTCATGTTTATAGCAGAGCAATTTTTAAAAATGTATTTAGTACAAGGTCTACAGGGTCTCACTACACAGATCAGTCTCATGGTGATCCTCCTGTTTTCAGCCTCCCAAGCTCTGGCATTACAGAGGTGTGCCACCATGTCCAGTCTCAATCACCATCTTAGCGCACCCTAGAGGTGAAACTGGCATGACACACCGGTCATACAGCAACACAATTTGTAATAGCTAGGTCTTGGAAACAACCCAAATGTTCATCAACTGAGGAAAGGATTTTTTAAAAGTAGCATTTTTATATAATGGAGTATTACTCAGCTATAAGGGAAAAACTTTAGGCTTTCAGAAGTAAATTGATGCAACTAGAGACCATACTCATATGTGAAATAAATCAGATTCACATGTATAAACATCATATTGTCTTCCTAGAGTAATAAACTGAAAGAGTAAATAAGATCCAAAATCTACAATAAATCTACAATAAACTGTGAAAGGAAAATTGTGAAAGGGAAAGAAACTGCTCAAAAGAAAAAGCAACTGAGACAAAAAATGAGAAAAGAAGGAAGAAAAGATATGTGATATAAAATAAATTATATCACATATATATACATATACATATATATATATGTTAAGATAATCATATCACCAATCTTTTTTAGTTCATTGAAAAGAATAGTTTGTGCTTATATTGTCTGATCAATTTTCTATGCCTTTATTTTATAACCTGAGCAGCTACAATGAAGATAACAGACTATATTAATCATTGTTAATTTCCTATTATCTTATCTTGAAATTCTGTACCATTGTTTTTATTGGTTTTTT